>OZ012679.1:143031043-143056917 GCA_963942445.1 Argyra leucocephala | reverse complement strand
AAAAAATGGTTTAAACAACAATGAGATATTATACAAAGCCAAACTTTATAGCTCCAAAAATCCTACATATCCACGAACCAACTCATTTTTAGATTTAGGAATTATAGATATTAGAATCAGCCTTAGTATGGGCGTACAAAACAAACTAGAAACAATAACATACGACAGTGACCACAATGCTATCGTTATCAATTTAGAACTAGAGAATAATGTTTATTTAAGAGAAGAACCAAATAATATTAACATAAAATTCAATTATAAGGCGGCTAACTGGGAAATATTCAAAAAAAAATTAGATGATAAGGTAATAGGGATAGAAGCTAATGTTGGAATGCTAATACCCCAACAATCGTAATCTCGAAAATCAAGAGATAATTAGTTATTTGAATCAAATAGAAAATTTAATTAAACAGACAAGAGAGACATGTGTACCCAAAATCAGATTGGGAAATTCTATTGACAAATATATGAACTATAAAATAAAAAAATTACAAAAATATAAATCCACAATACTAACTGCAATAAAAAACGCATACAAAAGAAATGTCCAACATAACGTTAATAAGATAAATAGATTAAAATCATTATTAAATAATATAAACTCACTCATTACACAAAATATAAATATAGAACGAAATAAGCAATGGGAAAAAACGTTAAAAAATATTCATCCGTCAAATTCTAGAAACATGTTTCCCACTATTAACAAAATATTTAGGAAAAAAAATAACATAAATATTAACGAACTGAGAGTAAAAGAAAGTGACAAAAACTTGCTAACAAACGCTATGATAAACATTAACCAATTACAAAGAGATGAGCAGGGCAGATACATAATTAGGAACCATGAAGATACACTAAACATCATAGGACACTATGTTGAACAATCGCACAATCAGATAGTCTCAGGTAGTCTAGATGATCACTCTATAGAAGTTGAAGAAAAATATTTAGAGTTTAGTAGACAAATAAATATAGATAAGAGAAACAATATTAGGTTAATAAAATTCAATGAATTATGTAAGGCAAACCAACTGGTAGGTAACCAAACCTTTAATAGTTACTTGGTCAAATTTGAGGACCTAAAAGAAGTCTTCACAAATTTGAAAAGTAAAACATCAACGGGAATAGATGGAATTCCAAACATCGTGTTAAAAAATTTGCCAGACAGTATAATTCAGGGTTATTGTACAATATTTAATAACCTGTTAAACAATTGCTATTTTCCAGAAATGTGGAAAATAGCTAAAGTCATTCCAATATTAAAACCGGGAAAGGATAAAACAGACCCAAAAAGCTTCAGACCTATAAACTTATTGCCCAACATAAGCAAAATATTCGAAACAATAGTTAATAAGAATGTATTGATAATTGTAAAACAAAATGATGTTATCCCAGAAAACCAATTTGGGTTCAGGGCAAAACACTCAGCAATACACGCGATTAATAAATTAACTTCGGACATATGTTGGGCGATGAATGAAAAGGAATCTGTTGGGGCATGCCTCATAGATTTAAAAGAAGCCTTTAATTCTGTTTGGATTAGTGGTTTACTATATAAACTATTAAAATATAATTTCCCTACACACTTAGTAAAAATGATTAAAGAAATGTTATGTGGAAAACAATTTATAGTAGAAGATAGAAATTTAAGCACTAAAAAAGTCTTTAAAGTAATAAATGGTTTACAACAAGGAACTGTAAACGCACCACTGTTATTTAATATTTATATCAGTGAGCTATTACAAAAGATAAATCAAAATCAGTCTCGTACAACAAGTTTAGCTTTTGCAGATGATCTTATTATTTACAATGTAAATAAATATGTATCAGAAATTCAAAATAAACTTCAAAAAAAATTTAACGTTATACAAAGTTATGTTGATTCTTGGAAGCTAAGAATAAACTATAGCAAATGTGAAGTTATTTTATTTAGAACATCTCTAGATAAAGCTAACAAAGATGTTAGAAAAAATTGGAGAAAGTTCCACATTAAAACAAGAGACAACATAAAACTGACAAATCAAAAATCGGTAAAATATTTAGGAGTATATTTAACAAATAATTTAAATTATAGATTCCACATAATAAAACGACTAGAAAATGCACGTAAAGCCTTTATGGCATCAAAACAGTTATTTTATGCTAAAGGAATTACAAATAGAGTAAAAATCATAGGGTACCAGGCATTGATAAGACCAATTCTTACATATGCCTGCCCAATATGGTACAATGTTAGTCCGTCATGTATGGAATTATTAAGAAAGTTTGAAAGGAGGTGCATAAGGCATTGTACAAGCAAATTTAGAAAACCTGAAACAGAATATAAACACTACATATCTAACAAATCCCTGTATGAATATAGCAAAATAAGCAAAATAGACCAATTTATAGTAAAATTAACAATACAACATTACTCTAGAGTAGATTTAGTAACAGAAAATAGTTTGATTGCTCACGCAATTTACCCTGATAATAGGTACATAATAAAAACAATGAGCACGGGTTATATACCACCTGAATCGTGGATATACCTAGATAAAAATAAATTTATACAAAACGATGACAAACTACCCATAATATACCATGTATTTAGGAGATCAACTAACAAAAAAATAGAATATGAATCAAACAAAAAATACGAAAATGATCCGGAAATATTTAGATACGATAGGTACATAACAAAAATAGACTCAAAAGATACAAAAAAATAATGGTGGCAAGAATAAAATCAAATATTGATAGTATCAATAAATTTAGTTGTAAGTTAGATTAAGTAATTTTTAGTATTAGTGTTAAGTAGGATTAGGGTTTTTTAAAAAAAAAAGTTTAAAGAAAAATTGGTTTTTTTTAGAATTAAAATTTTTCCAATTAATATTAGAATAAAAATAAATGATTAAACATAATCAAATAACATGTAAAAGAAATAAATTAAAAACTAAGAAAATGATGCATATAAGTGCAAAAAAATTAAATAACTTAGAGCGCCCTAATGAAGGGTCAGTAAGATAAGAAGATGAAATAATTATAATTTTTGTTTAAGTGTTTTTGTCAAAAAAATAATTAAAATATGTAACTAATAAAAAATAAAGCACAATATAAAAAAAAAAAAAAAAAAAAAAAAAACTTCCCTGCATAGGAAGTCTATCCTCATATCGTCATCGTTCTGTGCTAACTAACTAAGTCCAAATTGATAGTTTCGAGATATTTAACTTTTAATATATAAAGCCATTTGAAAAATCAGAAATACTTTAATTTGATCCAATTTCTAAATTAAATGATAAAAGACCATTGGTTCCAGACATTACGCTCGTTAACTAACATTATTTATGATTTTAAGCTTATTTAAGCTTGATTTTAAGCTTGTTTTATGGACTTGGATTTGAAACTAGCTTTAATTGTTTGTTTTTTTTTTCTATTTTTTTATTTTTTATGAAAAATTAACAAAATTTAAAAAGTCTAACTTAACAAAAAAATAAATTAACAAAATGTCCTCCTTAACACTAAAAACAAAAACAAAATACTATAAAATTGCCAATTTACAAAAAAAAAATATTATATTAATCACAATTCTGGCTTAAATTAAAGAAAAATAAAATGATATTAGACTTAATAATAAAACGTAAAAATTATGTAGGTACTTCAGTGTTGAGCACAATGAGCATTGATCTTTTTTTCGGTTTGAAAAACGAATAATTGTATTCCGTTTCGAAAATTCTTCTATATAGGAAATAAGACTTATAACATTACCTGTAACTATCTTCTGTTCCAAATACAGTTCATACATTTTGCCAATTGACAACTGGCTATCAAGGTACTTTCTACTAGACACTTCCCGACAGTAATGAGATTCTGTCAGCGGAAAACTTTCTATGTGACTCTTTACTGCAAGTCTAGCTTCTTCTGGAACTTTTATTCCAGGTGAATGTTTTCCAAGAAGATCTTGGCTTTGGAAATTACCACTAATGGTGCATCTTCCTTTTAAGGATGTAACAAATGGACCATTACTAATGGCAAATGTATTGAGAAAAAAAAATTTGCATACTCTTAAATTTTTGCCTCCTTTGTAAAAATAACATTTCGTTGATTGAAGTCGATATATTAAATTATCTATTCGTGTTCGATGTCTTCTCACTTCGCCAGATTCAGTAAACTTTAAGATAAAATCTTTCTTTTTATTGCAATCATTAAGAGATCAATATGATTTGCACAGATTGAGTTTGATCAAAATTTTCACTACATTTAAAATAAAATTTATCACAATTAGTTGGTTTTGGACGTTTAGCGCCCAGCTTTTGGTAGTAAATGGGAGACCCATATTTCGTTTGAATTTTGTTTTATTGTATTGCCAATTCTCAGAATTTGCTATATTCCATCTCCTTCTTTTGCATCTTGAATTATTAGATTGATAACTTTCATCATCACTGTCATTTTCTGGAGTGATCAACCAGAGAGTTGTCACTGCTAAAGTTCACTATTTCTGTTTTATCCTGTTATTTCTTTAGTATTCTCAATACTAGTAAAATCTTTTGATAGACCAGCCTCATTTATTTTAATATTTGAATTTGTATTAGACTGTTTAGCAAGGAAAATTTTTTTTTTTAGACTGAACTTAATATTAATTATGCTTATCTAAATTACCTTTTTCTTCAATATCTCTATGGCTAATTTTGCTCAAAAAACTTTTGATTTATCTGCCATTAAATTGCTGCATTATTACTTGCTTAATAGATCTCAGTTTGTTTACCTCAATGAAGTAAAATCTAATTGCTTATCAATTCAATGTGGGGTACCTCAAAGATCCATTTTGGGTTCACTGCTTTTCAGTATGTTCATCAATGATCTTCCTCGGTGTTTATCTGAGGCTCAATGTAGGTTATATGCTGACGACGCTCAAATCTATATTAGTGGACCAGTAAATGCAATCCACAAGTATGTTGCTAAAATTAATGATGAGCTTGATGCTGTTGCCTTTTGGGCTAAAGATAATGGGTTAAGACTGAACCCGACTAAATCACAAGCCATGATTCTGTATGTCCGTAATATTGATACTACATTTTTGCCTCAAATTAAATTGAATTATTGTGTTATTGTATATGTAAGTAAAGCTAAGTGTCTGGGTGTTGTATTTAATAAAACGTTTACGTGGACTGATCACATAAATTACATCTCTGGGTGTGTTTTTTCACGCCTTCGTAAGCTTTGGAAATTTTCATATTATTTGAGTGAATGGGCAAAGAAGAAACTAATCCTGTCATTAATTATGCCATTTTTTACTTACTGCGATGTGGTATATGCGGGTATGAGTGTATGTGAGTTGTCTAGATTAATGAGTGAGTTGATCTTTAATGCATGTACCCGTTTTGTTACCAATCGCCGTAGATTTGACAGAATTAGTGATGTATCTAAATTGATACTTGACTGCTCATTCGCAAATTTCTTGAATTACAGATATATATACTACATGAAGAAAATAATTTCTAAAGCCACATCTATATACTTACACAATAAGTTGATATTTGGAAGATCACCCAGGGGTGTGAATTTAATTGTTCCGCGTCACAATGGCAGACTTAGACATATATCGTTCTTTGTAAGAGTTGCAATATTATGGAATGCACTGCCAAGTACTATTAGCTGTGAATTATCTCTTAACAAGTTTAGTGAGCTGTATTAGGAATACTTGAAGCTAAAACCTTAGATAATAGTTAATTTTGAAACAATATATTATTTTATTTTTTATAGTTGAAGGAGGAAAGAATATAAGGTCTTAGCCAATGTTTTTTTTTTTTTTTTTTTTCTCTTTCTCATGTTTTTACTTACATGTTTTTAATAAGTTGCTTTGAATTTAATTTACTTTAATTGAATTAAATATTTTTATTGTTTTTCTTTTTATTTTATTTTATTTTTTTTTTTTTTTGTCTTCTTTTTAAGCTTGTTTAATTTAGTCTAATTGAATTAATTGTTTTATTATCTGTAAATTATTTAGCTGGTTTAGTTGTAAGTTAAGTATGTATTTAAATTAATATTTTCTTTTAATAATTTTTATTTGTATACTCTTATAAAGACTAATCGTCTTATGTATACTAACATTAAGAATTGAATTGAATAAATAAATAATCTGTCATCAGCTTAACTCTCCACATTATTTTTTTTTTTATTTATTTTTTATATTCAAATTTATTGATAATTTAACTTAAAAGAGATCAAATATGTAGCTACCATTTAATAATTTTATTCACAAAAGATATAATGCATGTGCACTCGTGTAAATCTTTAATCGACTGATTTCATTAACATACAGTTTGCTAAAAATTATCTATACACCCTTATAACAGTTCAAAACAAAAAAGATCATGTTAAAGCATGTTTGCGAATTTCAATGTATATGAAAAATTATTAGAATAAAATCACTAAGTCCAATAATAATAAATTTATTTCTAAACAAAATATAAATAAAAGTCCCGTTAGTTATTTTTCAATGTTAAAAAATTCTATATAAATGGACTTTTCTAAACTAACAAAGATAGCACTTCGGGAGTTTTCATAGAATAAATTTTAGACTATCAATATTTTTATACAATATTAAACTCATTTTTGCAAAAAATAGACTTAGTGAGTTTCCACAGAACGACGACGATATGTAAATCGAGCTTTGTATATTAGACTGATGGTATTTTCCAGATTAACCAATAAGTCCCGTTTTTAGGTTTCTAGGTCAGCTTTTCTTTTACAAGACAGGCACAAAAAAGATATAGCATAATTTCAATTACTTCCTCATCATCACTTTATCACTCCTCATCATAACTATATTTGTTAAGCAATTGATTATAGGTAGATAGAAATACAATTACTTTTATTAAAGTTAAACGGAAACGTTTTCCACATGATTATTCTTTATTAAATGCATTTCTGTTTATTGAACAGCTTTTTGTATTTATCCAGGATTTGAAAAAATTACACCAACATCAGCATTTTTATAACTTCAGTTTAATAGAAATATATTCATCAGATTGTATTACCTAAACAGATTTTAATGTAAATTGACCTAACAATCACAAAATAATCTATAATTATAATTGACAAACATTTAAGGACCTGCGCAGTTCATTTTATTTCGGTTCTTCCTAATGAACTCTTAATATGTAAATAAGTCGTTCATTACGACCGAAATGCGCATACGGGCAAAAAAATTCTATTTGGTTTTATAATATTCAAACTTTTAAATAAAATATAGCCATTTTGTGTCATTCAACATCTTATTATTTTTATACATAATTAAAGGAAATTTATTATATTAATTTTTTTAAGTAACTGTCTCAAATTATTGTTTTCTATATTTTGGTCATTTTTAGTAATAATATAGTTTTGGTTAAAAATATGTATATGATGTATTACTTAATATCACTAAAATAACATATAAAATACATTACTTAGTATCACTAAAATAACATATTTATGTACTACTTACAAAAATATGTTATTTTTAGTGATTTTATCCATTAAATGCCAATTAGTATAGGAATATGTCGAAACGAAACAGTATATGAGGGAGCAGTGTTTGTGTTTCCTAAGCATGAGTGGTTTCTACTATAACGTGAGAAGTGTATGTCAGCACGTATATTGCTGTTCTGTTAAAAACTTTAAATTTGGCTTAAACTTAAATTATAGTTACTCGCCAGGGGCCCCTAGTATTATTATATTCAATAAACTGCTTTGCTATGTTGATTTTTATTTTTCTTCTCTATTCGATTACGCTACAGCTAAATAAATCTTTGATCACTTCAATGCATCTCTTCCGAATTGATTCTCGATATTTGCAATATAATTAGTAATAAATTATTGTATTTCAATCAAAGTTGAATTTCCTTCCCCTAATGATATGCAAATTGATATGATTACAAAATATTAATATTTCAGATGTTTGAGACTAGCTATCAATTGAATTATTCATTATTGGGGAAAAAATTAATATATAGAAACATTCAGACCTTAGCCTAAGCTGTATGGTCGTATAGTTAGTTACATTATAAGAGTTATCAACAAATTAAAAAAAAAATAAAAATTAAGTTTTAATTTAAAATAATAAAAAGTAAATTTTCCTAAATATTCAATAATACTAAATTTATTAATACTAAATATAATAACTATCAGCATTCCAACATTCTTATTTTATTACATTATTTAGTTTATTTGAATTAGGTTTTAAAGTTTGTGTTCTGATTAGTTTTTAATTTTTTCCTTTTCTTTCACACTTTATTTATAATATTTATTCTTTAGTTTTTAATTTTTATTTTTATTTTTATACCGCAAGTAAGTTTTCGATTTTGCTTTTAAATAAACTGTATGAATTTATATTTTTTAGGTCGTTGGGTAGAGTGTTAAAAATGCTTAAACTGTTGTATAAGCATTCTTGTATACTAATTCAAGCTATTTTAAGAATGCCAGTTATAGTTACAAAATACAGACCCAATTTGAATAATACCATTCAAGTTATTATTATTGATTGTAAAAAAAAGGTCTGCCCTTACAAAATTCTACCATTGTCTTATATTTAATTTATATCAAAGTTATAAAATATTTGAAATCAATTAAAAAAAATTGAAAAAATATAAACTAACTTAAATTTAAGTAAGGTATAAAGTAAAAGAAGACTTAAATTTATGCAAAATAATAAATGGGTATTATAAATTTTAACGTACTGGGCAACATACAACAATTTTAACTGTGTCACAACAAAACAAAAATAAAATTTAAATTAATTTAAAGCGAATACTGATATGAAAAAAGTTTGATCAATCGAAAAAGCGATAAAATTATAAAATAACTTTATTTATGCGTAAATGCAAATGTTAGCAAATTTTATGTAATCTAGAAATAAATTAAACATCTTCAGAATTAAAAAACCATTCAAACTTAAAACAAAATTGTTGTATTGCAAACATACTAAAAACTTTTGTATATATGAGGTAAAACTTGATTAAAACACGTGTGTGGTTGATGGAGATGGAAGAGACGTTTTTAACTACACAATATCTTAAGGATAAGATAATATATTTTTTTGTAATTGAGGAAAGATAATGATTTAATTTTCCACTGTGTATTTTTTCAACTAATGATTTAATTTTTCTAATAAAAAAAATAAAAATTAATAATTCTCTTTAAAATCAATTGTATTTTATAAATTATAAATCTTATCAAAAGCACAGTCTATACTGTTCACAATATATTCAGGCTATAGTTTTAATTATATAAAATTTAAATTATCAAGTTAAAAAATTTATGTTTTGTTATAGTTTTAAATTTAATTTTATTTAAAAATTCTTTACTAATTAGCATAAAGTTTAAATTAATTATAAACGTATTAAACATATACAGGGTAATGTTGGTATGTGGTATTATTATTCTATAATATACACAGAAGTATTGAGCTATATTATTTTAGAATTAATATTAAAATTTAGTGGTTTTATTTAATTTTTGTGAATTTTTAACGACTCTATATATTTTTTTAAAGTTTTATAGAATTTTTTTTTTGTAAATTAGTATGGGAACTTTATTACATAAAGTAAATTTAGCAATGTTTTACGTGTACTTACATATTAATTTTCTTGTTAATTAACTAATTAAATATAGAAAATAATAACTGTTATGGAAGGGAATGCATCTGCTTAATTATCATATATTCAAATTATATTTTTAACAAATTTTAAATGAATAATAAAACTTTTTATTATAATCAAATTACTAATAGTCAAATGACATAACTATTCACATCGGTTGGCATAGACTTATTTTGTAGTTATATTAAAATGTTTAAGCTATCGCATGTACAACATGGTATACATTCACATTGCAAGCCCCTAAGCTTATTTTTAAAATTATTAGATAACATAATTTTAATATGTTTTTATTATTTTTACAGTCCAATATACCTAATTTTACTTCTCATTTAACACGATTATGAAAGTGTGTACTGTAACGAATGAAAATATGTAAGTAGAATTATTTAGCAAAATCACTAAACATTTGTAAAAACATAGCTTAAAAACAACAATTAAAAAACAATTAAAAAACATAGTTTAAATATATTTAACTGAACTCAATATAGAACTTTAAAACTATAAAAGAAAAACAAATATGAAACCCCCTGTATATCATATACATTTATAATTATTTCTTAAGTAAATAAGTACTTCGGATACAAAACTAATAAATAATTTCCAACTATACCTACTACATACACAAAACATTTGTAATAAATTTGTTTTTATTATATTTATATATATATATATAAATGTACAACGTACATTGTATATATATATATGTATATATTTGAAAATATTATACAAAATATGTAAATTCAATGAATTTTAAAATTAAAATAACATAAATTGAAAATATCCTTAAAATTTAATACAATAATAATAAGCAAATGAAAAATTCTTACATATATACACATACATAATATATCTACATTAATATTTATTAATCCTTTTTTGCTCCTTTATTTAAACAACTTAAAAATTATCAAAATTTTATTAAAATTAATTTTATAAGGATAAGAAAACTAATTTACAATTACAAAAGTTTATATTGTTCAAAAAAAAAGAAAAAATTATTATTTTTTTTTGGTTTTACCTACATCTAGTATATTCAACAATTATTATTTTTGTATGTACGTAAAAGTATGTATTTAGTTTCGTTGAATTTAAATACAAAAACAAATATATATATACATAATTATATAATGTACTGATGTGGTTATATATATAAGTAATTAAAGGAATTTCCTTTTGTTTATAAAGTTTTATTCACAACTACAACGTTTCCTTTCATTCTAGAATTTCAATATTTGCTTAATTGTTTTGAAAATTCATTGATTCTTTAATCTTTATGAACTGTTTGGGATCTTTGACTTTAATATATTTTATATACGTATAAGATTTTATATATATATATAACTACGTGAAAATATAAAACGCAGATAGGTATAGCTAACCGTATTATTCGGCACTGAAAATAATTCTGTGAAGGTAAAAAATTAAAATGTGATGGAATAATTTAAAAAATTAAAACCATTGTGAATTTGTAAAGATTTTCATTAAAAATTAATGTTTTCACTAATGCTATTTTTCATATTTTTTAATTGGAAAAATGGAGTAGAAAATGGTAAATTTTTTACTATTTTAAATTTTTGATTTAACAGTCCAAAGTCTTATTTTATTTTTCGACCTAACTTTAATTGATCATTATTAACTACGAATATTAATACAGCTTAACTACACATAGGAAGCTTAACAAAATCTTATCTCTTAAAATGTTGTCGGATTAGAATTTTGTTTTTCAAAATAAGTTTTTTCCAAATCTAGCTCTTCTGCAAATCCGTGATATCGAATATGTTGAGTAGTGCATTTGAAAGGTTGTCTGTAAGGTTACTGAACAACTCAAGGTGGCTCTAACTTTTTCTGATTTTCTAATATCAAACCGTATATATCTGTGATCTGTTAACGACGGTTTCATTGAGACGTGCCAGTTAGATATGCTTCTGCTGGTTTCAAATAATATGATATTCATATTACCTCTTCCCTGGGTGACGTGACGAACGTTGGCTCATTACCAACTTGCTTGACAAAATTCGAGCAGACGATCATCTCTCTCATTAACGTTTGTGCTACCCAACGCAACATCATAGGCGTTGGCATCGCAACCTGATGAAAATTGCGTGTTCAGTTCTTGTATTCATGAAAGAATACTTGCAGGAGATCATGAATGCATCACCCAATGAGAATATCATCCATATACACAAACATACAATTATTATATAAGTACTAGTAAATCCCCTGTGCAATTTCACAGAAGCAGTTCTTTCATGTACGATTTTATATAAAAAGAAATATTTGTTTTGGTATAATTGTAGTTGTTTTCTGAATCGCTTGATTCTTGAATATATATATAATGAAATTAAAGTATAATACCTGATACTTTACGATGAAATTAATAATAATTTCAATATAACTTAACACAATAAAATCACATTACTTTCAACGTAGTAGATCAATGTATTTAAATTCGTTTATAGTCACAATTCTCTTATAGCAATGGTCAACAATTTGTTCAACAGAAATTAATAAACTTCATAAGTTCATACAATCGATATCGTTTATAGTCACATCAAAATATAACGCCAATTTTTTCAATAAAACAAAAAAATAAGTCTAAAGTGAATTATTTAATTAAAAAACTGATTTAGTCAGAAACGGTTATGGTCAAAAATATTACTGAAATTTAGCGAATGACTAGACACGATTTTTTACTGTATATATATTTTTTTTTAATAATAACAGAAGCAAATGACATAACATTTTTATTATATCATCCCAGCGAACCATTTAGTGAATATTCACTAAGTGAATGCTATAAATGAATTCATCTTTCACAAAATGAAATCAATATGAATTCAATTACTGAGTAATAAATGGTCATGCTAAAAGAAATTTTTTGGAGTTCACTAAGAGATTAATTAATAAATGAATATATTTGAAATGAATTCGTTTAAGTTCATTAAGTGATTATTAAGTGTTCAGTTCACTAAGTGATTGATGAAAAATAAATAAACATAAATCAATTTGCTAGAATGTTCTATCCATTTAGATTTACAAAATTTTAAGAAAATAACAGTAAACATATAAGCATTTTATAAATTGTTTAAATTTTTTTGCTTTGCTTTGCGTGCTTCAGTTATTGTCAAAAAGAGTGAATATTATTCTATAAAATTAAATAATAATATTAAAAGTGGTTATTGAGTTAATTAAAATTAAAATAATTTATTAATACTTAAGTATTATATTTTTTTTAAATGCTCCCATTTTCGATTAGGAAAAAAATTAGATAAGTTCCTTATTACCCACATTATTTTTGATTTGAAGTTATTATTGATATCAAAGATTATTTTTGTCAAATTTTATTAAATATAAATTTTAGAATTGTTATGTTATTATTATATTTAAATTATATTTTGACAGGAAAAAAACTTTGGTCGAGTTGGTGGGGATGACGTAGTTCATTTTATTAAAAACAATTTAGTTATTATAGATGAAGTAGCTAAACACTTCTGTTGGACGGGAACAGGAGAAAAAGCGAACAACCTCTATACAATTTTCCTAATATTTTTTGTAGTTTCTTGCTTGTCATCTGTACTAATTTCAACGAAAAAGGCCATTGAAACTAATATGAAGCGGTTTTTCCAATACGCAAACATCAACACTAATTTGTCTGTAAGGCATTAGAAAAAAAAAAACAGAAATTAAATTCAATGTACATAATATACTCATCTTAATACATATCTCTATTTTTTAATAAATATTTTTATGAAAATTAAAATAAATATCTTTTTCTTTTAAAATTTTAACAAACAACAATAATATTGTAAGGCATATTTAGCCAATTTTAGGAAAAAAAATTTGTTTGATTGATCTTTGATTTACTACATTTGAACAGTTTTGATATTTAAACTAGTAGAAAACAAACATCAAAACTCTTCAAAAATTGTCAACCAAACATCAATCAAAGAAATTTTTATTGAAGTTAAACGCTCCTTTAGAGATAAATAAATCACTATGTGAAATAAACTATATAATGATGGTTTTAGAGGTTTTATTTATAAATGGCTTAGGTCTTATTTGGCTGGTAGAAGACAGAAAGTCAGAATTGGGAATATTTATAGTGCCATACTTAATCTATCCTGTGGTGTTCCTCAGGGCTCTGTACTTGGACCTATCTTGTTCCTAATTTATATTAACTCTTTTTTTTTTGCAACATTTTAAAGGGATGGTAACCGCATTTGTAGATGACACTGCGTTTACATATACTTGTAAGAACAATTTTCAGATAGCTGCATGCATGAACTTTGATCTGGATTTAATTAGGCACTGGTTTAATAAACATAAATTAGTAATAAGCTGCAAAACTAAGCATATGAATTTTGGTATCTATAATCCTTCTTGTGATAACTTTGATATTTATTATCATGCTCTCAATTGCGCCAAATTTCCAATAGACTGCACTAATAACTGTTTTGGTGGTAATATCCAATGTGATAATAACTGATTTTTAGTTGAATTTGTAAAATCGTTCAAATATCTTGGCTTATGGGTTAACTCCAGATTGGGTTGGAATGATTACGCTTGCTATTTGAAGAATTATCTCCGTAGACAGCTTTATCATCTAAGTCTATACTGTTCGGAAAAAATTATGTGCTCAGTTTATTATACGCTTCTTCATTCAAAAATTCAGTATGGTATTACTTGTTGGGGAGGAGCATACTTTACTAAGATTAGTCAATTACTTGTGTCACAAAAACTTGCTATTCGACTAATTTGCGGGAAAAGACGTACTTGTCCGTCTTTTCCTTTATTTTTTAAATTAAAAATACTTCCCATTAGAAATTTATTTTACCACAAAACTTTAAAAATGTTTTTTATGAAGTCTGGATATTTAGATGTTAGATATACTAATAGGTATAACTTGAGAGTTAATTATCGTAATTTGGTTCACGTTCCACATTGTAGGAAAAGTCATTTTTGTCGTTTCTATGATATTGTAGAACCTAGAATTTTTAATAAACTTCCTGACCACATCAGGCAAATTAGAATTTTATCGAATTTCTTAAAATTATTGAAAAGCTTGGCTTTTGGAAATTAATTTTGATAGCAGTGAGGAGTTATTAAGAGTAGTTGTTTAGCTGAGTAAGATTTTTGAAGTTCTTGCGATTTATATATGGTGTCTATTTTCATGATTAGCTTAAGTAAAAATTTTTTCAACTTTTAACATATTTACTTAATATTGCACTGCATAAAATTATTTTAAATTTTGTATTTTTTATTTTTTATTTTCTCTTTGTATTTAAATTTTAATTTATCTTTTGCACTTTCCCCACTAATGCTATTTGTTGATTTTTTTTTTAAGAAATAAGCATCATTCGATTCTTGCTTTATGCAACAGAATGGTGACAAACTATTTTTATTTTTTATTTTTTTTCTATTAATTAATACTAAATGAATTTGTATTGTACTGATATAATTTCGAATTAATATATCTTTTAGCTATAAGATTAATTTTATTATTTGTATATACCTACTATATCAATTATATTATATCATAGATTAAGAAAATACGGAAAAATAAAAATATTGAATTTAAAAAAAAAAAAAAAAAAAAAAAAAAATGTTTATAATATCACGACTAGGTTTCAGCTGGAATACTTCAAATGAATTCTTTGTTCATTCACTAAGTTATTCCATTTATAGTCCACTATGTGAAATGTTTATGATATCACAATTGGATTTCACTTTAGAGTCAAAAATTTAGTACAAAAACTCACTCAAAGTGAAACTCATGTGATTAAAAAGTGAATTCATATTCACTTAGTGAATTTTTTATGATTACACAATAGCTTCAAGTGGTTCACTGGGTTTTTCTGTTTTGTTTTCATATTTTGTTTGTGTTTTTGTTTTTGTACTTTTTTCTATAAGTTTGTGTGTTTATATATTTGAAATGACAGAATTTTTATGAAGCCTTTTTAAAAATTGGCCGTGATTGAAATTTCTTTTAGAGTATAGAAGTCGCTCGACTTGGAAATAACCGTCATTTATTTGGTGTAGGTATTTGAAATGTTTTAAGTATTCAGCACCAAGAACTTGCTAAAATTTTAACATTTTTGTGGTGTAATTTACTATTCATTTACTCTTGCTTTTTTACTCACCACGTCGTTCATTTTGTGTATTATTTGATATATAAAAGATTTTGAAATTGTAAACTATAATAATAGCTATAATTCGACAATAGCATACAAATAAATTCGGCCCGCAAATTCTTTTAGGTTGTTTACTTTAGCACATAATCAAATATCAAAGTTAAAACAATTTAAAAGTTTATTAAAAGTTAATTATTAATAATCTTTTATAATTTTTTATTCATAACATTTTTTTTTTTTTTTGTGTTTTATTTACTATCCATCCATAATTTTCTACTCGGCTTATTTTCCATGTTGAATTTCGATAAATGAACAATAAATTATATTATGTAAATTAAATAAATCAATGTATATATATATATATATATATATATATATATATATATATTAGATATATGTATATAAATATAACTGGGTGTGTGCGTGTTTATTAGTAGGCGTAAAGTTATTTTGAAAAACAAAAGGTGTATTCTAGAAAAAAAAAATTATTTTATCAGGATAAATTAAAAATGAAAATCAGCCTTTAGATTTCTCAAATCCAATACATTTTGTTTTTTTTTGGTTTTTTAAATAAGAAAAACTTGGAAAATTGAAATTTTAATTCAAAACTTTTTGTTTTCTTATTATTTTTAATTTTATTTTTTGATTATATTATTTTTTCTTATATTTACATTTTAAAAAGTTTTCAAAACTTTTCACTAAACTTTTTTTATTTTTTTTAGTTTTTAATTATTTTTATATTATTTCATTTTTTTTTTTATTATTATTATTATCCTTTAAATTTTAAATACGATTTCGAAAAGAATCACATCTTTTGATTGGAATAATAATAATAATTATTAGGAGTATTAAAATATACGAATCTACATCTATATGTATATTTACAATATACTTATGTCTAGAGTTAATAATAGAAGGCGCCAAAAGTAGCAGAATGAAAAATGAAATAATAGAAATCCACCATAGTTAGTAGCGGTGTCTGTGGTGTAATGATAATAATGTTTGTTGAATGAGGATGAAAATAATATTCTGAATATTTCATTATGAAATATTTTTTAATAAGTTGCGAAATCCTAAAATTGTTGGTTTTCGTTTTGGTTTAAGGATATTATTCAATGGATTAAATTAGTTTTTTTTCATTTAATTTCACTATATAGCATCATATATTTCTGAAAAATCACAGTTTTCAAACATGTGGGGAAATATTTTTCTGAATGGTGAATTTTCTTTTAATATTGATGCTGGTTCGTTGATCATAAAAATAAGGTTTGTCAAGAAAAAGCATGCGTGAGAATGAACAGGGTACGCCAAGATTTCTAGAATACAAAATTGCGCATGTCAGCCATGTTTGTTTACATTTTTGACAATGACGTCATTAGAGAGCATCTTATTTTGTTTATGTGAAAAATGTAAGGTGTTTTTGAAAAAGTTTTAGTTTTAGTGTTTTTTGTTAATTATTGTGTGAAAATAATAATTTTATTGTGCTATTTATTGTTATTATAATATAACATTATAATATAATATAAATATAACAGTATAATATAATATAAATCGACCTATCCAAAGTAAAGTATGACAACTCAGAAAAGTAAATTTAACAGGAGGAGCAATTTAAAATTTTGTCATATTTAGAATCTATTTTAAAAGCATTAAATGATGCGTAATATAATCCAAATTTTTGTCAGCATATTATTTTAAGGTATATTAATAATTTTTGCACTAGGTTTAATTTCAAAATTAGTTAAGTTCGAGATATTTGAATTGTACTAGTTTTATTTTTACCCTTGTTTCTTATTAACATAATAACATCTTGAGATGTAATACTTTAACATGGAATAATTGGAAAACAAAAGTTCGATAAAGCGTAGATGTCATAGTCTTGCTGGGAAAAATAATTCCGTACTATGTTATATCTCTCAAAGTAGTAAAGTTACATGGATAATTATACGGGATTTTTATTACATCTCTTAATATAATCGTTTTAGCTACCTGGTTTTATATTAATAATTCAACAAAATGCTATAAAAATAACATATAAAAGTTTTAAATTGTAGTGTTATTTTGAAGTCAATATAAAAAAGTTTAGGTACATTTTAAGAAAAATAAATTTTATTATATTAGCAAAAAAAATTAATAACATTAAGTTAACAGAAATCCATTTCTTGGAAAAACAAAACTAAAAATATCTATTTCAATCTTACTTAAAGTTTGCATACTTTTATATTAACTTTGATTTTTTTTATCACATGCTTCATTTTAATTTTGGTCACATATAGGTAGTTAATTTTATTTTATGTTACATACAATAGATCACATTATTAACTTTGATACAAAATTTAGTTTCATCAATTTAATTTTCACATTTTAATTTTCCTTTTCTATTTCTGAATCATGTGTGTCCTCGAATTTAACTTTACTAATTGGTAAAACTGGTGTATATAATTTTTTCATTACAAATGTTTTCTTTTTTTTGGCTCGTTTTTTATTGTTTAAATTTATAGCTTTGTATTCATCTTTTAAATCATATTTGCTTACTTGGCTCCATAAAACTTTTTCTGAATTGATGTCCTTATCTAAATGTAAACATTGAGTTGAATTCTTAAAATTATAGATTTCGACATGGACCATGTATGGTTTTCCAGTTTTTTTTTAACATTGTATTAACATAAACCATTGACTAGGTTCATATATTTGCTTCCCCTTTTTCTCTTTCTATATTGGCATGAGCAATATCAGTTCGTCTTATGTATAGCCTTACTCTAAAAAACGGTGTGTTATATTTATAGTATACGGTTTTGCAATCTCATTGACCTCATTTACAGTTCTTTTATGTCTTACTCTTAAATCAGGTAATAAAAATCCAAGATGATTCTCAAGCTTCTTGAAAGCTGTTGTTATCCACTGCTTATTAGTATTCAAAGTATTCATAAACTTTAACTGGCAAACCCGAATCTCCTCTAAGTTTTCTCTTTTTTAAAAAATAGTTTCTTATAAATTTTCTATTTATTTTTGGATTTAGGGTGCCGATTTTTTTGCCAAATGTTTTTGTACGCCCTAAAATAAATTATAAAAGATTGCCTCGCATTATCTTACTACCTAATTTCCAAAAACTATCAAAAATCTTAAGACATTCATCAAATTAAAATTTTTTATAACATTTCAATTGGCAAGAACAGCGAGCAGCTCTAATTTTTCCTTCAGTACACTTATATTCTAAACTAAACCAAAATTTAACGCTTTTTTAGACTTATTTCTTTCTTATTGATCTGGAAAAGCTTTATTTACTTATGAGAATTATTTATGACAAGTAGCAATTCACGCCAAAATATCCATGTAAGAAAGAGACAACCCGAATTTGACGTAAAAAAAAATTTCTCCACAATCAGTTAAAAAAATACAAACGGTAAATATAATAGATGAATTGAAACATATGTTATTAATAAAAGTATGACAAATTGAAATGTATTACTAAAAAAAAACAAAAATTTACCTTAAAGTATTACATATCGCCTTGTTTGATTGTTTTTTATGTTTAATTTAACGATAATTAATACAACTGGACTTAGATTACTTTTGCTCGGAAGATTTTTCAGTTTTTAGTTTTTGTTAAAATATGTTTATGAGCATAACTTCCTTAATTTTAGGGCGATCGCTGTGAAATTTTGACAGGTTATAGGTTGCAATATGGGCAATCAGATGTATACAATAACTCAATTTGCAGATAAGTCGAGTTGTCATACTTTACTTTGGATAAGTGGAAATACAATAATTAACAAGTTGATTTTTTTCAGGTATTATTTTTAAAAGTATAAGTATAGGACCAGAAGAAAAAGATGATTTGGAAATGGAATCGATAGAATACGACGGACGGGAATAAGAAAATTAAATAAAATGATAGTAGACAGTTGTAATTCAAAAAAAAGAAAACACAAAAGAAAACAATTACAAAATGGGGGTTTTCACATCTGTATTCCTTTCGCTTCTACCTAACGAAATCCTCGCTTCCACACTATATTTTGTATCAAGTATTCTTTTTGTGTAAACGTCTAAAGGTTTTATATGTGTATGTAGATATTTTTCTCATTTGAAATAATTTTCAAAGAGGAAACATGAAAAATAAAAACTATGCGCAAAAGGTTTTGTTGAAATCCATATTTTTTGGTTTTGTTTTTTTTTGTTTTTGTTCTTGAATAAAAGGAGATTATTTTTGAGTATAAGCGGTGTATGGTACAAGAAAGGTTTTTGTTTTGTTTTTTTTTAAGAATGTTACATACTAATAGCACAAAAATGAATAAAATAGTTATTTATTTGTGCTAATAATACAACATCTTACCATCTTATTGTACGAAATCATAATAAATTAAAATCTTCATTTATTCAAAAAAAATTGTATTTGTTTTGTGTTAAACAAATAGTAATAATATTAAAATAGCTAAAAAAAATTTGTTATGTACAAGAAAAAAATAAGCCTAAAATTCCATCAAATAAATTCAATAATAATATGTCATTCATTTTTATCATCATTCTTTTTTCCATCATGTATATTTTTTTTTTTTTTTATATAATTCCAATTCTATGGGATGAACACCCTAACTGCTTTTACACAGAGATTTGGAATACACAGTCACATACAAAGCTTTTCTATAGAATTTTTATGGTTATCTATTTATTTAAATGTTGAAAACTATATCAATTGTAGAGTACTTCGCCTTCATAATAGCATAGTTCCACTTTAATTTTTACTGATAACCAAAACTCTCAACTATTTATCATTTATTTTATCCCAATGATAAAGGGTACTGGACCAGATCGAAAATCCAGAAAGCATTATTTTGCCTTCTTCGGGAATCGAACCTGGGACCTTTCGGTTGAAAGGCAGGCGCTCTACCTACTGCACCACCCAGCGTGTTACACGTTAATTCATAGTTAATATTAGAGTGTTAGACTAAATTCTTAAAATTTACAAAATCTAGATAACTATACTCATAATATATAATATGTATCTCACATCCTTTTCTTTTTATATTTAAAAAAAATATTTTAAATGCATTAAGATGCATGTTTTAATTTTTTAAATAGTAAATAATACCGGTTTTTTTTAGATTACGTGTAACTGAGATGTTAAATTAATTTACCTGTTAGTTACTACATAATATAAATGTAAATAAGTTAAACTCTTTATTATTTGTACATGCCTATGCACCTAAAACAAAAAAATCTAAGCTGAAAACACACCTACATATTTAATTATCGTATATATCCTGTTCCTGTACAAATTCATATTCAAATTTTTATTTATTTTATTATTATTTAATATTTTCACTTACATATATGTACAAATAACTATTATACATGCAAGCATAAATTATATATATATTATTCTGCATTTATCTGGATGTTTGTAAGTTCGACGGAACGCTCCAATACATATACAAATTACATATGTGTACAAATGCATATATATACAAATTGCTTTGGTGCTTTTTTTTAACCCCTGTCTACCATGCTGAACCTTTGCAGGGAAAATTGATTGCATGAACTATATTTTTTTAAGTTAATGTTAGTTTTTGTAATTTAATGTTAGTCTTCGCAAATAATAAGGAAAAATAAAAAATAATAATAATAATATAAATAAAACAAACAATTTTTTGATTTATAATAATAAGGACTAATAGAAATTTAATCAATAGATTAATATGGTATAATAACCAAAAGGCAAACAGCATTTAACACAAAAAAAACATAATTCACTCAAAGGTTATTCTTATTACTTAAAATTATACACAATAATATACATGTGTATCAGCATATTTGTATTGTATAATATTATACATTATACTACTTTATTGCTTCTACCTTTTATTTTTGTCATTATTGTGTGCGTAACTCACTTCACTCAAAAAAAATTATCTTTTTAAGGAAGGATGTGGTTTAGTAGGTAAGAATCCTACATACAGTGTCAAGTTACGGGGCTCATTGTATCTTTCTGAAGATTCCCACCAGCCTACGAAAAATAAAAAAAAAATAAAAATTGGCAAAGTTTTGACTACAAAAAAAATATTTCTTTTATGTGTTTTAGAAAATTAAAAAGAGGTATAAACATAAGTATTGTAATTTCGGAATAAAGAATATAATGAAAGAAAAAATGAAACTAGGATTTATTTTGCTTTCGTCATTTATGACGGGTTACAAAGCTAGTACTAAAATATTATCCAAATAGCTAAAATTGTCTTGTTATAAAAAAAAGACCTAAAATCCCTTCAAAAAAATTCATAATCATATTTTTTCATTCATTTTTATCATCATTACTTTTTTTCCATACATTTCTTTCAGAACTACGTATCCAACCAAAAATAATAATAAATAAATAATAATAAATTCTTCTGCTGATAAAAAAATTCTCAGAGTGAAAAAAATTCTCAACTTTAATGTTTCTATGTGTTTGTAAAAAAATACCAGAAATAGGATCGATTTGGTATTCATAAAAAAGGCCGAAGCTTTTTTTTGTTGTTTTCCTCTCTACCCACATATTACAGAAACATATTACATATTACATTATCTAGAACATATTACAGAAACTAACCCATCTAAAAATTTAATTTTTGCCTTTCTTATTTTTTTATTTATTTATTTTTATAGGTATTTTATTTAGATATTTACAAAAAAGTTTAATTTTTTAAACAAAGTTTGAAAACATTAATAATAAGCTAATACGCTTAGTATTAAAATTAAAGAAATAAAATCTACACATCTTTGCTTTTTGCGCACAAAAATCAAATTTAGGTAAACAATAAAAAAAAACTTTTAGTTTCAGTATTTCCAGTATATTTAGTATTTTTCAGATAAATTATTTGCAAATTTACACAATAACATTATCCTTGCACTTCAATAAAAAATCCTTAAGTGGGAAATACATGTGCAGAATTATCATGCATCGCTTAATATCGCATTGTTTTGTTTTGAAATAATGTAGATAGTTGCCGCCATTGATACACATACAATTTGTATAGCAATAAAATACAAAATCAAATAGTTTTTGAAAAATTTTAAAGTTAAAAGTTATTAAAAGTTTTAATTTAATAATTTTTGAAGAACTTTTAATCACATATTTTGTTATCTATAATTATAATTGACAAGCATTTAAGGTCCTGCGCAGTAGATACCTTTTCATTTTATTTCGATTCTCCTACTCCTTAATGAACTTCTAATATAATATATAAGTTGTATATAAAACAAAAATGCGCACACAGTTGAAAATTTTGTGCTCATATGATTTTATTATTAAGCAAATACATTATGCATAAGTGAGATCTTATTAAAATAATAAACAAAAGCAAACAAATCAGTTATTATAATTTACATTATGTACTTGCAAATGAATCTATGTACATATGCCAAAAAAAAAGTAAAAAACAATTTCATCTAAAATAAAAAATATAAAAACAACAAAAAAACAAATCACTTGAATTCTTCATTTTTATCTTTTTAAGTAACTGTTTCTAAATTTTGGTTATTTGTAGTAATAATATAGTTTTTATTAAAATTATGTACTATGTAGGTATATATATATACATACCTCTTTAATGACAAAATTTTTTATTTTTAGTAATTTTATCACTAAACTCCACTTACTATAGGGAATATATCGGAAACAAAGCCGTATATGAGGGACGTGTATTTATGTGTCCTAAATAAAACTTACTAACCACGAGTGGTGGTTTCTGCTATATCGTGCGAAGTCTATGTCAGTACGTAAATTACTGTTTTTTTTTAAGCTTTAAATTTGACTTCAACTTCAAATATAATTACTCAACAGGGGCCCCTAGTCTATTACTATCATGATTGTAACCAAATATAATTATATGAATAAATTAATGCTAGTAGTCTAAAAATTTATGATGAATATTGCAACAAAAAAGAAAGAAAATCTAGACTATGGAGTAGGGAAATTTTCATTCATTTAAAATTAATTAGTTTTTCTTCCATTAACTAATTTAGAATAAATTTTTACAAAATTGGTTATAACCTATTTATTACAAAAACAATAATAAATATGTAAATATTAAATAATTTTTATGACGTTTGTCATTATTTTTCTATTAGTATGAGTAAAACGATAATTTTTACAATCTTTCGTGTTGGCAGCTCTGCCGCTGGGCAGCAAATATTAGAAATAGAGATATCTTGCATCAAAATTCACTGCGTGCAGAGTTACATGTAATTGGTTCCATATAAAACCATATATTCTAATTTATTTTTGCTGCGATGAATGCATAGTTCTGCACATGTATTTCAGGCATTACGAATTTCTTTTAACCACCATCAGCAAATTTATTTGTTTACTGATAAAATTTGTATTATGTTATTCTCAGGGTTAAAAATACATTAACAAGAATTAATGATACAATTTGCATATTTGATTAAATTTATTTATTGGTTGTTTATTTATTTATTTATACCTAGTTTATTTCTTTATTTATTTATTATATATAAAAAAAAAACATTTTTACTAATTGTATAAAACATAAATGATTTCTTTCATATAATTTTATATACTAATAAATTAATGACAAGTAATGGTCTCTAATGACGTACATGCACAGAAGAAACAAAAATTGAACAGTTGAAGGCGCAATCTTGTATTCTATTGTTCTTGAGCGTACGCTACTTATCGGTTGTTGACCCAGAACTATAATTGTACAAGCAAACACACCAGGAAGAACTGGAAATTAGGTACATAATACAATCAGTTACATGTTTGGAGGTAAATATTATAAGCTGAGGTTGTCCTACACAAAGATGGGCAATAGTACAACAAACCGTTTCCATCCACGAGAATAGTGAAATGGAAAACGACAATCACGAAACTTTTAGCCTTGGAAAAAGCGTCGAATACGATGATTGATTCAATATGAGTTGCAGCGCTCAAAATTCAATATGAGTTGCAGCGCTGTTGAAGATTAAGAAAAGCATTAAAATATTGATAACGATACGTAAACGTGACCTAACCGGTGTATATTTTAAATAAAATTAAAAAACTCTACACAACATTAAATTAGAAATTCCAAATCAATAGAGGTGAGACATAAACGGATAATAGACAAATTTTATATTGTCTTACCACCAAAAAAAAACAAAATAAAAGGATCTATGAAATTTAACATTTGCAGACGCAAAGAACGTTTTCAAAGAATTAAATTTGTTGTTGTGCAATATTTCAAGTTGCCATCACTCTTTTTGTTGTGTTTTTATATTGTATTCGGTGAATTCGGTTGGATAAAAATTGATTGCTTGTTCGTAAATTTTGAATTGGTGAACTAGATTTTAAAAAATATTTCTAGTAGTTTTAATCGAAAATTTACTCGTTTTTTTTTCTTGATTTTAATATTGGATTTTATACTATACATGTACATACATATTTTGTATTTCAATAATTTACTTCATAATCTAAATTTATTTTTTAAATTCCAAATATGAACTGATTTTCAACATTTTTTAGAATGAGGACAAAATTAGTCTTTCGATCGAATTCCATCTTATGAAATTCTTATCAAATCGAATCGAGTAAATTCGTATAGTTTTATATCGAATCGAATTCACCGGTACCGCTGAACATATAAAATTATTAATAGGTCGATCATTTTTTTTATAGGCATTTCTCTAAATATATTCTCTATACGCCAATAAGAAAAAGAACAATTTTGTTACATACTTTTTAATTTTTTCAAAAATCGAATCGGTATCAATTTAAAAAAAAAAACTACTTTTGAATTTGTTTTTATTTGAATACTGTCAGATTAATGCTTAGAGCAAGCATATTAGCTGTCTATTACTTTTGCCGAAAGCTACATTTGATTGTGCAATATATCATCACCCAGTACAGTTGTTAGTAAAATTCCTTTGATTAGAAAAATCTTAAAATAAAATAAACCACATACATGCTGTTCTGTAAAGCAAATGTCATATTAGGTTAATCCATATCTCAAGAATTATACATTAATTAAAAATACTTCAAAAAGTTATGTTGAATAAGTAAATATTTAAAAAAAACAACAGTTATTAATTAGTTTCACGTAATCGTTTTTTACAGTTAAAACATTTAGTTGTCAATCAAAAGAAT
>OZ012679.1:142862002-143030843 GCA_963942445.1 Argyra leucocephala | reverse complement strand
TTGTTTTATTGAATATTCTAAAAGTTAGGCAAGAAATAAAGTAATTTTGAAAAAATTGAAAATCTGAAAATTTTCGTGAATTTTTGTGATGCCGGGGTCATAAAATTTGCAAAATTATGCAAAATTTTAAAACCAAAAAAACCCTCTAAATTCTTAATTTTTCGACGGATTACCAAGTTTTTTCATCTGTTTTATTTGTTTTATTGAATATTCTAAAAGTTAGGCAAGAAATAAAGTAATTTTGAAAAAATTGAAAATCTGAAAATTTTCGTGAATTTTTGTGATGCCGGGGTCATAAAATTTTGCAAAATTATGCAAAATTTTAAAAACCAAAAAAACCCTCTAAATTCTTAATTTTTCGACGGATTACCAAGTTCTTTCATCTGTTTTACTTGTTTTATTGAATATTCTAAAAGTTAGGAAGAAATAAAGTAATTTTGAAAAAATTGAAAATCTGAAAATTTTCGTGAATTTTTGTGATGCCGGGGTCATAAAATTTTGCAAAATTATGCAAAATTTTAAAAACCAAAAAAACCCTCTAAA
This sequence comes from Argyra leucocephala, assembly GCA_963942445.1. Classification (NCBI taxonomy): domain Eukaryota; kingdom Metazoa; phylum Arthropoda; class Insecta; order Diptera; family Dolichopodidae; genus Argyra; species Argyra leucocephala. Next base: position 143,030,300 of record OZ012679.1, on the reverse strand, counting down.
TTCTTCATTTTTCGACGGATTACCAAGTTCTTTCATCTGTTTTACTTGTTTTATTGAATATTCTAAAAGTTAGGCAAGAAATAAAGTAATTTTGAAAAAATTGAAAATCTGAAAATTTTCGTGAATTTTTGTGATGCCGGGGTCATAAAATTTTGCAAAATTATGCAAAATTTTAAAAACCAAAAAAAACCCTCTAAATTCTTAATTTTTCGACGGATTACCAAGTTCTTTCATCTGTTTTACTTGTTTTATTGAATATTCTAAAAGTTAGGAAAGAAATAAAGTAATTTTGAAAAAATTGAAAATCTGAAAATTTTCGTGAATTTTTGTGATGCCGGGGTCATAAAATTTTGCAAAATTATGCAAAATTTTAAAAACCAAAAAAACCCTCTAAATTCTTAATTTTTCGACGGATTACCAAGTTCTTTCATCTGTTTTACTTGTTTTATTGAATATTCTAAAAGTTAGGAAAGAAATAAAGTAATTTTGAAAAAATTGAAAATCTGAAAATTTTCGTGAATTTTTGTGATGCCGGGGTCATAAAATTTTGCAAAATTATGCAAAATTTTAAAAAACCAAAAAAACCCTCTAAATTCTTAATTTTTCGACGGATTACCAAGTTCTTTCATCTGTTTTACTTGTTTTATTGAATATTCTAAAAGTTAGGAAAGAAATAAAGTAATTTTGAAAAAATTGAAAATCTGAAAATTTTCGTGAATTTTTGTGATGCCGGGGTCATAAAATTTTGCAAAATTATGCAAAATTTTAAAACCAAAAAAACCCTCTAAATTCTTAATTTTTCGACGGATTACCAAGTTCTTTCATCTGTTTTACTTGTTTTATTGAATATTCTAAAAGTTAGGAAAGAAATAAAGTAATTTTGAAAAAATTGAAAATCTGAAAATTTTCGTGAATTTTTGTGATGCCGGGGTCATAAAATTTTGCAAAATTATGCAAAATTTTAAAAACCAAAAAAACCCTCTAAATTCTTAATTTTTCGACGGATTACCAAGTTCTTTCATCTGTTTTACTTGTTTTATTGAATATTCTAAAAGTTAGGAAAGAAATAAAGTAATTTTGAAAAAATTGAAAATCTGAAAATTTTCGTGAATTTTTGTGATGCCGGGGTCATAAAATTTTGCAAAATTATGCAAAATTTTAAAAACCAAAAAAACCCTCTAAATTCTTAATTTTTCGACGGATTACCAAGTTTTTCATCTGTTTTACTTGTTTTATTGAATATTCTAAAAGTTAGGAAAGAAATAAAGTAATTTTGAAAAAATTGAAAATCTGAAAATTTTCGTGAATTTTTGTGATGCCGGGGTCATAAAATTTTGCAAAATTATGCATAATTTGAAAAACCAAAAAAACACTCTAAATTCCTCATTTTTCGACGGATTACCAAGTTCTTTCATCTGTTTTACTTGTTTTATTGAATATTCTAAAAGTTAGGAAAGAAATAAAGTAATTTGAAAAAATTGAAAATCTGAAAATTTTCGTGAATTTTTGTGATGCCGGGGTCATAAAATTTTGCAAAATTATGCAAAATTTTAAAAACCAAAAAAACCCTCTAAATTCTTAATTTTTCGACGGATTACCAAGTTCTTTCATCTGTTTTACTTGTTTTATTGAATATTCTAAAAGTTAGGAAAGAAATAAAGTAATTTTGAAAAAATTGAAAATCTGAAAATTTTCGTGAATTTTTGTGATGCCGGGGTCATAAAATTTTGCAAAATTATGCAAAATTTTAAAAACCAAAAAAACCCTCTAAATTCTTAATTTTTCGACGGATTACCAAGTTCTTTCATCTGTTTTACTTGTTTTATTGAATATTCTAAAAGTTAGGAAAGAAATAAAGTAATTTTGAAAAAATTGAAAATCTGAAAATTTTCGTGAATTTTTGTGATGCCGGGGTCATAAAATTTTGCAAAATTATGCAAAATTTTAAAAACCAAAAAAACCCTCTAAATTCTTAATTTTTCGACGGATTACCAAGTTTTTTCATCTGTTTTATTTGTTTTATTGAATATTCTAAAAGTTAGCCAAGAAATAAAGTAATTTTGAAAAAATTGAAAATCTGAAAATTTTCGTGAATTTTTGTGATGCCGGGGTCATAAAATTTTGCAAAATTATGCATAATTTGAAAAACCAAAAAAACACTCTAAATTCCTCATTTTTCGACGGATTACCAAGTTTTTTCATCTGTTTTACTTGTTTTATTGAATATTCTAAAAGTTAGGAAAGAAATAAAGTAATTTTGAAAAAATTGAAAATCTGAAAATTTTCGTGAATTTTTGTGATGCCGGGGTCATAAAATTTTGCAAAATTATGCATAATTTGAAAAACCAAAAAAACACTCTAAATTCCTCATTTTTCGACGGATTACCAAGTTCTTTCATCTGTTTTACTTGTTTTATTGAATATTCTAAAAGTTAGGCAAGAAATAAAGTAATTTTGAAAAAATTGAAAATCTGAAAATTTTCGTGAATTTTTGTGATGCCGGGGTCATAAAATTTTGCAAAATTATGCAAAATTTTAAAAACCAAAAAAACCCTCTAAATTCTTCATTTTTCGACGGATTACCAAGTTCTTTCATCTGTTTTACTTGTTTTATTGAATATTCTAAAAGTTAGGAAAGAAATAAAGTAATTTTGAAAAAATTGAAAATCTGAAAATTTTCGTGAATTTTTGTGATGCCGGGGTCATAAAATTTTGCAAAATTATGCATAATTTGAAAAACCAAAAAAACACTCTAAATTCCTCATTTTTCGACGGATTACCAAGTTCTTTCATCTGTTTTACTTGTTTTATTAAATATTCTAAAAGTTAGGAAAGAAATAAAGTAATTTTGAAAAAATTGAAAATCTGAAAATTTTCGTGAATTTTTGTGATGCCGGGGTCATAAAATTTTGCAAAATTATGCATAATTTGAAAAACCAAAAAAACACTCTAAATTCCTCATTTTTCGACGGATTACCAAGTTCTTTCATCTGTTTTACTTGTTTTATTGAATATTCTAAAAGTTAGGAAAGAAATAAAGTAATTTTGAAAAAATTGAAAATCTGAAAATTTTCGTGAATTTTTGTGATGCCGGGGTCATAAAATTTTGCAAAATTATGCAAAATTTTAAAAACCAAAAAAACCCTCTAAATTCTTCATTTTTCGACGGATTACCAAGTTCTTTCATCTGTTTTACTTGTTTTATTGAATATTCTAAAAGTTAGGAAAGAAATAAAGTAATTTTGAAAAAATTGAAAATCTGAAAATTTTCGTGAATTTTTGTGATGCCGGGGTCATAAAATTTTGCAAAATTATGCATAATTTGAAAAACCAAAAAAACACTCTAAATTCCTCATTTTTCGACGGATTACCAAGTTCTTTCATCTGTTTTACTTGTTTTATTGAATATTCTAAAAGTTAGGAAAGAAATAAAGTAATTTTGAAAAAATTGAAAATCTGAAAATTTTCGTGAATTTTTGTGATGCCGGGGTCATAAAATTTTGCAAAATTATGCATAATTTTAAAAACCAAAAAAACCCTCTAAATTCTTAATTTTTCGACGGATTACCAAGTTCTTTCATCTGTTTTACTTGTTTTATTGAATATTCTAAAAGTTAGGAAAGAAATAAAGTAATTTTGAAAAATTGAAAATCTGAAAATTTTCGTGAATTTTTGTGATGCCGGGGTCATAAAATTTTGCAAAATTATGCATAATTTGAAAAACCAAAAAAACACTCTAAATTCCTCATTTTTCGACGGATTACCAAGTTCTTTCATCTGTTTTACTTGTTTTATTGAATATTCTAAAAGTTAGGAAAGAAATAAAGTAATTTTGAAAAAATTGAAAATCTGAAAATTTTCGTGAATTTTTGTGATGCCGGGGTCATAAAATTTTGCAAAATTATGCAAAATTTTAAAAACCAAAAAAACCCTCTAAATTCTTCATTTTTCGACGGATTACCAAGTTCTTTCATCTGTTTTACTTGTTTTATTGAATATTCTAAAAGTTAGGAAAGAAATAAAGTAATTTTGAAAAAATTGAAAATCTGAAAATTTTCGTGAATTTTTGTGATGCCGGGGTCATAAAATTTTGCAAAATTATGCATAATTTGAAAAACCAAAAAAACACTCTAAATTCCTCATTTTCGACGGATTACCAAGTTCTTTCATCTGTTTTACTTGTTTTATTGAATATTCTAAAAGTTAGGAAAGAAATAAAGTAATTTTGAAAAAATTGAAAATCTGAAAATTTTCGTGAATTTTTGTGATGCCGGGGTCATAAAATTTTGCAAAATTATGCATAATTTTAAAAACCAAAAAAACCCTCTAAATTCTTAATTTTTCGACGGATTACCAAGTTCTTTCATCTGTTTTACTTGTTTTATTGAATATTCTAAAAGTTAGGAAAGAAATAAAGTAATTTTGAAAAAATTGAAAATCTGAAAATTTTCGTGAATTTTTGTGATGCCGGGGTCATAAAATTTTGCAAAATTATGCAAAATTTTAAAAACCAAAAAAACCCTCTAAATTCTTAATTTTTCGACGGATTACCAAGTTTTTCATCTGTTTTACTTGTTTTATTGAATATTCTAAAAGTTAGGAAAGAAATAAAGTAATTTTGAAAAAATTGAAAATCTGAAAATTTTCGTGAATTTTGTGATGCCGGGGTCATAAATTTTGCAAAATTATGCATAATTTGAAAAACCAAAAAAACACTCTAAATTCCTCATTTTTCGACGGATTACCAAGTTTTTTCATCTGTTTTACTTGTTTTATTGAATATTCTAAAAGTTAGGAAAGAAATAAAGTAATTTTGAAAAATTGAAAATCTGAAAATTTTTGTGAATTTTTGTGATGCCGGGGTCATAAAATTTTGCAAAATTATGCATAATTTGAAAAACCAAAAAAACACTCTAAATTCCTCATTTTTCGACGGATTACCAAGTTTTTTCATCTGTTTTACTTGTTTTATTGAATATTCTAAAAGTTAGGAAAGAAATAAAGTAATTTTGAAAAAATTGAAAATCTGAAAATTTTTGTGAATTTTTGTGATGCCGGGGTCATAAAATTTTGCAAAATTATGCATAATTTGAAAAACCAAAAAAACACTCTAAATTCCTCATTTTTCGACGGATTACCAAGTTTTTTCATCTGTTTTACTTGTTTTATTGAATATTCTAAAAGTTAGGCAAGAAATAAAGTAATTTTGAAAAAATTGAAAATCTGAAAATTTTCGTGAATTTTTGTGATGCCGGGGTCATAAAATTTTGCAAAATTATGCATAATTTGAAAAACCAAAAAAACACTCTAAATTCCTCATTTTTCGACGGATTACCAAGTTTTTTCATCTGTTTTACTTGTTTTATTGAATATTCTAAAAGTTAGGAAAGAAATAAAGTAATTTTGAAAAAATTGAAAATCTGAAAATTTTTGTGAATTTTTGTGATGCCGGGGTCATAAAATTTTGCAAAATTATGCATAATTTGAAAAACCAAAAAAACACTCTAAATTCCTCATTTTTCGACGGATTACCAAGTTTTTTCATCTGTTTTACTTGTTTTATTGAATATTCTAAAAGTTAGGAAAGAAATAAAGTAATTTTGAAAAAATTGAAAATCTGAAAATTTTTGTGAATTTTTGTGATGCCGGGGTCATAAAATTTTGCAAAATTATGCATAATTTGAAAAACCAAAAAAACACTCTAAATTCCTCATTTTTCGACGGATTACCAAGTTTTTTCATCTGTTTTACTTGTTTTATTGAATATTCTAAAAGTTAGGAAAGAAATAAAGTAATTTTGAAAAAATTGAAAATCTGAAAATTTTTGTGAATTTTTGTGATGCCGGGGTCATAAAATTTTGCAAAATTATGCAAAATTTTAAAAACCAAAAAAACCCTCTAAATTCTTAATTTTTCGACGGATTACCAAGTTTTTTCATCTGTTTTATTTGTTTTATTGAATATTCTAAAAGTTAGCCAAGAAATAAAGTAATTTTGAAAAAATTGAAAATCTGAAAATTTTCGTGAATTTTTGTGATGCCGGGGTCATAAAATTTTGCAAAATTATGCATAATTTGAAAAACCAAAAAAACACTCTAAATTCCTCATTTTTCGACGGATTACCAAGTTTTTTCATCTGTTTTACTTGTTTTATTGAATATTCTAAAAGTTAGGAAAGAAATAAAGTAATTTTGAAAAAATTGAAAATCTGAAAATTTTCGTGAATTTTTGTGATGCCGGGGTCATAAAATTTTGCAAAATTATGCAAAATTTTAAAAACCAAAAAAACCCTCTAAATTCTTAATTTTTCGACGGATTACCAAGTTTTTTCATCTGTTTTATTTGTTTTATTGAATATTCTAAAAGTTAGGCAAGAAATAAAGTAATTTGAAAAAATTGAAAATCTGAAAATTTTCGTGAATTTTTGTGATGCCGGGGTCATAAAATTTTGCAAAATTATGCAAAATTTTAAAAACCAAAAAAACCCTCTAAATTCTTAATTTTTCGACGGATTACCAAGTTTTTTCATCTGTTTTATTTGTTTTATTGAATATTCTAAAAGTTAGGCAAGAAATAAAGTAATTTTGAAAAAATTGAAAATCTGAAAATTTTCGTGAATTTTTGTGATGCCGGGGTCATAAAATTTTGCAAAATTATGCAAAATTTTAAAAACCAAAAAAAACCCTCTAAATTCTTAATTTTTCGACGGATTACCAAGTTTTTTCATCTGTTTTACTTGTTTTATTGAATATTCTAAAAGTTAGGCAAGAAATAAAGTAATTTTGAAAAAATTGAAAATCTGAAAATTTTCGTGAATTTTTGTGATGCCGGGGTCATAAAATTTTGCAAAATTATGCAAAATTTTAAAAACCAAAAAAACCCTCTAAATTCTTAATTTTTCGACGGATTACCAAGTTCTTTCATCTGTTTTACTTGTTTTATTGAATATTCTAAAAGTTAGAAAAGAAATAAAGTAATTTTGAAAAAATTGAAAATCTGAAAATTTTCGTGAATTTTTGTGATGCCGGGGTCATAAAATTTTGCAAAATTATGCAAAATTTTAAAAACCAAAAAAACCCTCTAAATTCTTAATTTTTCGACGGATTACCAAGTTTTTTCATCTGTTTTACTTGTTTTATTGAATATTCTAAAAGTTAGGCAAGAAATAAAGTAATTTTGAAAAAATTGAAAATCTGAAAATTTTCGTGAATTTTTGTGATGCCGGGGTCATAAAATTTTGCAAAATTATGCAAAGTTTTAAAAACCAAAAAAACACTCTAAATTCCTCATTTTTCGACGGATTACCAAGTTTTTTCATCTGTTTTACTTGTTTTATTGAATATTCTAAAAGTTAGGCAAGAAATAAAGTAATTTTGAAAAAATTGAAAATCTGAAAATTTTCGTGAATTTTTGTGATGCCGGGGTCATAAAATTTTGCAAAATTATGCATAATTTGAAAAACCAAAAAAACACTCTAAATTCCTCATTTTTCGACGGATTACCAAGTTTTTTCATCTGTTTTACTTGTTTTATTGAATATTCTAAAAGTTAGGAAAGAAATAAAGTAATTTTGAAAAAATTGAAAATCTGAAAATTTTTGTGAATTTTTGTGATGCCGGGGTCATAAAATTTTGCAAAATTATGCATAATTTGAAAAACCAAAAAAACACTCTAAATTCCTCATTTTTCGACGGATTACCAAGTTCTTTCATCTGTTTTACTTGTTTTATTGAATATTCTAAAAGTTAGGAAAGAAATAAAGTAATTTTGAAAAAATTGAAAATCTGAAAATTTTCGTGAATTTTTGTGATGCCGGGGTCATAAAATTTTGCAAAATTATGCAAAATTTTAAAAACCAAAAAAACCCTCTAAATTCTTAATTTTTCGACGGATTACCAAGTTTTTTCATCTGTTTTACTTGTTTTATTGAATATTCTAAAAGTTAGGAAAGAAATAAAGTAATTTTGAAAAAATTGAAAATCTGAAAATTTTCGTGAATTTTTGTGATGCCGGGGTCATAAAATTTTGCAAAATTATGCATAATTTGAAAAACCAAAAAAACACTCTAAATTCCTCATTTTTCGACGGATTACCAAGTTCTTTCCTCTGTTTTACTTGTTTTATTGAATATTCTAAAAGTTAGGCAAGAAATAAAGTAATTTTGAAAAAATTGAAAATCTGAAAATTTTCGTGAATTTTTGTGATGCCGGGGTCATAAAATTTTGCAAAATTATGCATAATTTGAAAAACCAAAAAAACACTCTAAATTCCTCATTTTTCGACGGATTACCAAGTTCTTTCATCTGTTTTACTTGTTTTATTGAATATTCTAAAAGTTAGGAAAGAAATAAAGTAATTTTGAAAAAATTGAAAATCTGAAAATTTTCGTGAATTTTTGTGATGCCGGGGTCATAAAATTTTGCAAAATTATGCAAAATTTTAAAAACCAAAAAAACCCTCTAAATTCTTAATTTTTCGACGGATTACCAAGTTTTTTCATCTGTTTTACTTGTTTTATTGAATATTCTAAAAGTTAGTCAAGAAATAAAGTAATTTTGAAAAAATTGAAAATCTGAAAATTTTCGTGAATTTTTGTGATGCCGGGGTCATAAAATTTTGCAAAATTATGCAAAGTTTTAAAAACCAAAAAAACACTCTAAATTCCTCATTTTTCGACGGATTACCAAGTTTTTTCATCTGTTTTACTTGTTTTATTGAATATTCTAAAAGTTAGGCAAGAAATAAAGTAATTTTGAAAAAATTGAAAATCTGAAAATTTTCGTGAATTTTTGTGATGCCGGGGTCATAAAATTTTGCAAAATTATGCAAAGTTTTAAAAACCAAAAAAACACTCTAAATTCCTCATTTTTCGACGGATTACCAAGTTTTTTCATCTGTTTTACTTGTTTTATTGAATATTCTAAAAGTTAGGCAAGAAATAAAGTAATTTTGAAAAAATTGAAAATCTGAAAATTTTCGTGAATTTTTGTGATGCCGGGGTCATAAAATTTTGCAAAATTATGCAAAGTTTTAAAAACCAAAAAAACACTCTAAATTCCTCATTTTTCGACGGATTACCAAGTTTTTTCATCTGTTTTACTTGTTTTATTGAATATTCTAAAAGTTAGGCAAGAAATAAAGTAATTTTGAAAAAATTGAAAATCTGAAAATTTTCGTGAATTTTTGTGATGCCGGGGTCATAAAATTTTGCAAAATTATGCATAATTTGAAAAACCAAAAAAACACTCTAAATTCCTCATTTTTCGACGGATTACCAAGTTCTTTCATCTGTTTTACTTGTTTTATTGAATATTCTAAAAGTTAGGCAAGAAATAAAGTAATTTGAAAAAATTGAAAATCTGAAAATTTTCGTGAATTTTTGTGATGCCGGGGTCATAAAATTTTGCAAAATTATGCATAATTTGAAAAACCAAAAAAAACACTCTAAATTCCTCATTTTTCGACGGATTACCAAGTTCTTTCATCTGTTTTACTTGTTTTATTGAATATTCTAAAAGTTAGGCAAGAAATAAAGTAATTTTGAAAAAATTGAAAATCTGAAAATTTTCGTGAATTTTTGTGATGCCGGGGTCATAAAATTTTGCAACATTATGCAAAATTTTAAAAACCAAAAAAACACTCTAAATTCTTAATTTTTCGACGGATTACCAAGTTTTTTCATCTGTTTTACTTGTTTTATTGAATATTCTAAAAGTTAGGCAAGAAATAAAGTAATTTTGAAAAAATTGAAAATCTGAAAATTTTCGTGAATTTTTGTGATGCCGGGGTCATAAAATTTTGCAAAATTATGCATAATTTGAAAAACCAAAAAAACACTCTAAATTCCTCATTTTTCGACGGATTACCAAGTTCTTTCATCTGTTTTACTTGTTTTATTGAATATTCTAAAAGTTAGCCAAGAAATAAAGTAATTTTGAAAAAATTGAAAATCTGAAAATTTTCGTGAATTTTTGTGATGCCGGGGTCATAAAATTTTGCAAAATTATGCATAATTTGAAAAACCAAAATAACACTCTAAATTCCTCATTTTTCGACGGATTACCAAGTTCTTTCATCTGTTTTACTTGTTTTATTGAATATTCTAAAAGTTAGGCAAGAAATAAAGTAATTTTGAAAAAATTGAAAATCTGAAAATTTTCGTGAATTTTTGTGATGCCGGGGTCATAAAATTTTGCAAAATTATGCATAATTTGAAAAACCAAAATAACACTCTAAATTCCTCATTTTTCGACGGATTACCAAGTTCTTTCATCTGTTTTACTTGTTTTATTGAATATTCTAAAAGTTAGGCAAGAAATAAAGTAATTTTGAAAAAATTGAAAATCTGAAAATTTTCGTGAATTTTTGTGATGCCGGGGTCATAAAATTTTGCAAAATTATGCAAAATTTTAAAAACCAAAAAAACCCTCTAAATTCTTAATTTTTCGACGGATTACCAAGTTTTTTCATCTGTTTTACTTGTTTTATTGAATATTCTAAAAGTTAGGCAAGAAATAAAGTAATTTTGAAAAATTGAAAATCTGAAAATTTTCGTGAATTTTTGTGATGCCGGGGTCATAAAATTTTGCAAAATTATGCAAAGTTTTAAAAACCAAAAAAACACTCTAAATTCCTCATTTTTCGACGGATTACCAAGTTTTTTCATCTGTTTTACTTGTTTTATTGAATATTCTAAAAGTTAGTCAAGAAATAAAGTAATTTTGAAAAAATTGAAAATCTGAAAATTTTCGTGAATTTTTGTGATGCCGGGGTCATAAAATTTTGCAAAATTATGCAAAATTTTAAAAACCAAAAAAACCCTCTAAATTCTTAATTTTTCGACGGATTACCAAGTTCTTTCATCTGTTTTACTTGTTTTATTGAATATTCTAAAAGTTAGGAAAGAAATAAAGTAATTTTGAAAAAATTGAAAATCTGAAAATTTTTGTGAATTTTTGTGATGCCGGGGTCATAAAATTTTGCAAAATTATGCAAAATTTTAAAAACCAAAAAAACACTCTAAATTCTTAATTTTCGACGGATTACCAAGTTTTTTCATCTGTTTTACTTGTTTTATTGAATATTCTAAAAGTTAGGCAAGAAATAAAGTAATTTTGAAAAAATTGAAAATCTGAAAATTTTCGTGAAGTTTTGTGATGCCGGGGTCATAAAATTTTGCAAAATTATGCAAAATTTTAAAAACCAAAAAAACACTCTAAATTCCTCATTTTTCGACGGATTACCAAGTTTTTTCATCTGTTTTACTTGTTTTATTGAATATTCTAAAAGTTAGGCAAGAAATAAAGTAATTTTGAAAAAATTGAAAATCTGAAAATTTTCGTGAATTTTTGTGATGCCGGGGTCATAAAATTTTGCAAAATTATGCAAAATTTTAAAAACCAAAAAAACCCTCTAAATTCTTAATTTTTCGACGGATTACCAAGTTTTTTCATCTGTTTTACTTGTTTTATTGAATATTCTAAAATAAAGTAAATTTTGAAAAAATTGAAAATCTGAAAATTTTCGTGAATTTTTGTGATGCCGGGGTCATAAAATTTTGCAAAATTATGCAAAATTTTAAAAACCAAAAAAACACTCTAAATTCTTAATTTTTCGACGGATTACCAAGTTTTTTCATCTGTTTTACTTGTTTTATTGAATATTCTAAAAGTTACGCAAGAAATAAAGTAATTTGAAAAAATTGAAAATCTGAAAATTTTCGTGAATTTTTGTGATGCCGGGGTCATAAAATTTGCAAAATTATGCCAAAATTTTAAAAACCAAAAAAACCCTCTAAATTCTTATTTTCGACGGATTACCAAGTTCTTTCATCTGTTTTTACTTGTTTTATTGAATATTCTAAAAGTTAGGAAAGAAATAAAGTAATTTTGAAAAAATTGAAAATCTGAAAATTTTTGTGAATTTTTGTGATGCCGGGGTCATAAAATTTTGCAAAATTATGCATAATTGAAAAACCAAAAAAACACTCTAAATTCCTCATTTTCGACGGATTACCAAGTTCTTTTCATCTGTTTTACTTGTTTTATTGAATATTCTAAAAGTTAGGAAAGAAATAAAGTAATTTTGAAAAAATTGAAAATCTGAAAATTTTCGTGAATTTTTGTGATGCCGGGGTCATAAAATTTTGCAAAATTAGCATAATTTGAAAAACCAAAAAAACACTCTAAATTCCTCATTTTCGACGGATTACCAAGTTTTTTCATCTGTTTTACTTGTTTTATTGAATATTCTAAAAGTTAGGAAAGAATAAAGTAATTTTGAAAAAATTGAAAATCTGAAAATTTTGTGAATTTTTGTGATGCCGGGTCATAAAATTTTGCAAAATTATGCATAATTTGAAAAAACCAAAAAAACACTCTAAATTCCTCATTTTTCGACGGATTACCAAGTTCTTTCATCTGTTTTACTTGTTTTATTGAATATTCTAAAAGTTAGGAAAGAAATAAAGTAATTTTGAAAAAATTGAAAATCTGAAAATTTTCGTGAATTTTTGTGATGCCGGGGTCATAAAATTTTGCAAAATTATGCAAAATTTTAAAAACCAAAAAAACCCTCTAAATTCTTAATTTTTCGACGGATTACCAAGTTTTTTCATCTGTTTTACTTGTTTTATTGAATATTCTAAAAGTTAGGAAAGAAATAAAGTAATTTTGAAAAAATTGAAAATCTGAAAATTTTTGTGAATTTTTGTGATGCCGGGGTCATAAAATTTTGCAAAAATTATGCATAATTTGAAAAAACCAAAAAAACACTCTAAATTCCTCATTTTTCGACGGATTACCAAGTTCTTTTCATCTGTTTTACTTGTTTTATTGAATATTCTAAAAGTTAGGAAAGAAATAAAGTAATTTTGAAAAATTGAAAAATCTGAAATTTTCGTGAATTTTTGTGATGCCGGGGTCATAAAATTTTGCAAAATTATGCAAAATTTTAAAAACCAAAAAAAAAACCCTCTAAATTCTTAATTTTTCGAACGGATTACCAAGTTTTTTCATCTGTTTACTTGTTTATTGAATATTCTAAAAGTTAGGCAAGAAATAAAGTAATTTTGAAAAAATTGAAAATCTGAAAATTTTCGTGAATTTTTGTGATGCCGGGGTCATAAAATTTTGCAACATTATGCAAAATTTTAAAAACCAAAAAAACACTCTAATTCTTAATTTTCGACGGATACCAAGTTTTTTCATCTGTTTTACTTGTTTTATTGAATATTCTAAAAGTTAGGCAAGAAATAAAGTAAGTTTTGAAAAATTGAAAATCATGAAAATTTTCGTGAATTTTTGTGATGCCGGGGTCATAAAATTTTGCAAAATTATGCATAATTTGAAAAACCAAAAAAACACTCTAAATTCCTCATTTTTCGACGATTACCAAGTTCTTTCATCTGTTTTACTTGTTTTATTGAATATTCTAAAAGTTAGGCAAGAAATAAAGTAATTTTGAAAAATTGAAAATCTGAAAATTTTCGTGAATTTTTGTGATGCCGGGGTCATAAAATTTTGCAAAATTATGCATAATTTGAAAAACCAAAATAACACTCTAAATTCCTCATTTTTCGACGGATTACCAAGTTCTTTCATCTGTTTTACTTGTTTTATTGAATATTCTAAAAGTTAGGCAAGAAATAAAGTAATTTGAAAAAATTGAAAATCTGAAAATTTTCGTGAATTTTTGTGATGCCGGGGTCATAAAATTTTGCAAAATTATGCATAATTTGAAAAACCAAAAAAACACTCTAAATTCCTCATTTTTCGACGGATTACCAAGTTTTTTCATCTGTTTTACTTGTTTTATTGAATATTCTAAAAAGTTAGGCAAGAAATAAAGTAATTTTGAAAAAATTGAAAATCTGAGAAATTTTCGTGAATTTTTGTGATGCCGGGGTCATAAAATTTTGCAAAATTATGCAAAGTTTTAAAAACCAAAAAAACACTCTAAATTCCTCATTTTCGACGGATTACCAAGTTCTTTCATCTGTTTTACTTGTTTTATTGAATATTCTAAAAGTTAGGCAAGAAATAAAGTAATTTGAAAAAATTGAAAATCTGAAAATTTTCGTGAATTTTTGTGATGCCGGGTCATAAAATTTTGCAAAATTATGCATAATTTGAAAAACCAAAATAACACTCTAAATTCCTCATTTTTCGACGGATTACCAAGTTCTTTCATCTGTTTTACTTGTTTTATTGAATATTCTAAAAGTTAGGCAAGAAATAAAGTAATTTTGAAAAATTGAAAATCTGAAAATTTTCGTGAATTTTTGTGATGCCGGGGTCATAAAATTTTGCAACATTATGCAAAATTTTAAAAACAAAAAAAACACTCTAAATTCTTAATTTTTCGACGGATTACCAAGTTTTTTCATCTGTTTTACTTGTTTTATTGAATATTCTAAAAGTTAGGCAAGAAATAAAGTAATTTTGAAAAATTGAAAATCTGAAAATTTTCGTGAATTTTTGTGATGCCGGGGTCATAAAATTTTGCAAAATTATGCATAATTTGAAAAACCAAAAAAACACTCTAAATTCCTCATTTTTCGACGGATTACCAAGTTCTTTCATCTGTTTTTACTTGTTTTATTGAATATTCTAAAAGTTAGGCAAGAAATAAAGTAATTTGAAAAAATTGAAAATCTGAAAATTTTCGTGAATTTTGTGATGCCGGGGTCATAAAATTTTGCAAAATTATGCATAATTTGAAAAACCAAAATAACACTCTAAATTCCTCATTTTTCGACGGATTACCAAGTTTCTTTCATCTGTTTTACTTGTTTTTATTGAATATTCTAAAAGTTAGGCAAGAAATAAAGTAATTTTGAAAAAATTGAAAATCTGAAAATTTCGTGAATTTTTGTGATGCCGGGGTCATAAAATTTTGCAACATTATGCAAAATTTTAAAAACCAAAAAAACACTCTAAATTCTTAATTTTTTCGACGGATTACCAAGTTTTTTCATCTGTTTTACTTGTTTTATTGAATATTCTAAAAGTTAGGCAAGAATAAAGTAATTTTGAAAAATTGAAAATCTGAAAATTTTCGTGAATTTTTGTGATGCCGGGGTCATAAAATTTTGCAAAATTATGCATAATTTGAAAACCAAAAAAACACTCTAAATTCCTCATTTTTCGACGGATTACCAAGTTCTTTCATCTGTTTTACTTGTTTATTGAATATTCTAAAAGTTAGTCAAGAAATAAAGTAATTTTGAAAAAATTGAAAATCTGAAAATTTTCGTGAATTTTTGTGATGCCGGGGTCATAAAATTTTGCAAAATTATGCAAAGTTTTAAAAACAAAAAAACACTCTAAATTCCTCATTTTTCGACGGATTACCAAGTTTTTTCATCTGTTTTACTTGTTTTATTGAATATTCTAAAAGTTAGGCAAGAAATAAAGTAATTTTGAAAAAATTGAAAATCTGAAAATTTTCGTGAATTTTTGTGATGCGGAGGTCATAAAATTTTGCAAAATTATGCAAAGTTTTAAAAAACCAAAAAAAACACTCTAAATTCCTTCATTTTTTCGACGGATTACCAAAGTTCTTTCATCTGTTTTTACTTGTTTTATTGAATATTCTAAAAGTTAGGCAAGAAATAAAGTAATAATTTGAAAAAATTGAAAAATCTGAAAATTTTCGTGAATTTTGTGATGCCGGGGTCATAAAATTTTGCAAAATTATGCATAATTTGAAAAACCAAAATAACACTCTAAATTCCTCATTTTTCGACGGATTACCAAGTTCTTTCATCTGTTTTACTTGTTTTATTGAATATTCTAAAAGTTAGGCAAGAAATAAAGTAATTTTGAAAAAATTGAAAATCTGAAAATTTTCGTGAATTTTGTGATGCCGGGGTCATAAAATTTTGCAACATTATGCAAAATTTAAAAACCAAAAAAACACTCTAAATTCTTAATTTTTCGACGGATTACCAAGTTTTTTCATCTGTTTTACTTGTTTTATTGAATATTCTAAAAGTTAGGCAAGAAATAAAGTAATTTTGAAAAAATTGAAAATCTGAAAATTTTCGTGAATTTTTTGTGATGCCGTGGGGTCATAAAATTTTGCAAAATTATGCATAATTTGAAAAAACCAAAAAACACTCTAAATTCCTCATTTTTCGACGGATTACCAAGTTCTTTCATCTGTTTTACTTGTTTTATTGAATATTCTAAAAGTTAGGCAAGAAATAAAGTAATTTTGAAAAAATTGAAAATCTGAAAATTTTCGTGAATTTTTGTGATGCCGGGGTCATAAAATTTTGCAAAATTATGCATAATTTGAAAAACCAAAATAACACTACTAAATTCCTCATTTTTTCGACGGATTACCAAGTTCTTTCATCTGTTTTACTTGTTTTATTGAATATTCTAAAAGTTAGGCAAGAAATAAAGTAATTTTGAAAAAATTGAAAATCTGAAAATTTTCGTGAATTTTTGTGATGCCGGGGTCATAAAATTTTGCAACATATGCAAAATTTTAAAAACCAAAAAAACACTCTAAATTCTTAATTTTTCGACGGATTACCAAGTTTTTCATCTGTTTTACTTGTTTTATTGAATATTCTAAAAGTTAGGCAAGAAATAAAGTAATTTTGAAAAAATTGAAAATCTGAAAATTTTCGTGAATTTTTTGTGATGCTGCCGGGTCATAAAATTTTGCAAAATTATGCAAAATTTTAAAAACCCAAAAAAACACTCTAAATTCTTAATTTTTCCGACGGATTACCAAGTTATTTCATCTGTTTTACTTGTTTTATTGAATATTCTAAAAGTTAGGCAAGAAATAAAGTAATTTGAAAAAATTGAAAAATCTGAAAATTTTCGTGAATTTTTGTGATGCCGGGGTCATAAAATTTTGCACAAAATTATGCATAATTTGAAAAACCAAAATAACACTCTAAATTCCTCATTTTTCGGACGGATTACCAAGTTCTTTCATCTGTTTTACCTTGTTTTAATGAATATTCTAAAAGTTAGGCAAGAAATAAAGTAATTTTGGAAAATCTGAAAATTTTCGTGAATTTTTGTGATGCCGGGGTCATAAAATTTTGCAAAATTATGCATAATTTGAAAAACCAAAATAACACTCTAAATTCCTCATTTTTCGACGGATTACCAAGTTCTTTCATCTGTTTTACTTGTTTTATTGAATATTCTAAAAGTTAGGCAAGAAATAAAGTAATTTTGAAAAAATTGAAAATCTGAAAATTTTCGTGAATTTTTGTGATGCCGGGGTCATAAAATTTTGCAAAATTATGCATAATTTGAAAAACCAAAATAACACTCTAAATTCCTCATTTTTCGACGGATTACCAAGTTCTTTCATCTGTTTTACTTGTTTTATTGAATATTCTAAAAGTTAGGCAAGAAATAAAGTAATTTTGAAAAAATTGAAAATCTGAAAATTTTCGTGAATTTTTGTGATGCCGGGGTCATAAAATTTTGCAAAATTATGCAAAATTTTAAAAACCAAAAAAACACTCTAAATTCTTAATTTTTCGACGGATTACCAAGTTTTTTCATCTGTTTTACTTGTTTTATTGAATATTCTAAAAGTTAGGCAAGAAATAAAGTAATTTTGAAAAAATTGAAAATCTGAAAATTTTCGTGAATTTTTGTGATGCCGGGGGTCATAAAATTTTGCAAAATTATGCATAATTTGAAAAACCAAAAAAACACTCTAAATTCTTAATTTTTCGACGGATTACCAAGTTCTTTCATCTGTTTTACTTGTTTTATTGAATATTCTAAAAGTTAGGCAAGAAATAAAGTAATTTTGAAAAAATTGAAAATCTGAAAATTTTCGTGAATTTTTGTGATGCCGGGGTCATAAAATTTTGCAAAATTATGCAAAATTTTAAAAACCAAAAAAACACTCTAAATTCTTAATTTTTCGACGGATTACCAAGTTTTTTCATCTGTTTTACTTGTTTTATTGAATATTCTAAAAGTTAGGCAAGAAATAAAGTAATTTTGAAAAAATTGAAAATCTGAAAATTTTCGTGAATTTTTGTGATGCCGGGGTCATAAAATTTTGCAAAATTATGCAAAATTTTAAAAACCAAAAAAACCCTCTAAATTCTTAATTTTTCGACGGATTACCAAGTTCTTTCATCTGTTTTACTTGTTTTATTGAATATTCTAAAAGTTAGGCAAGAAATAAAGTAATTTTGAAAAAATTGAAAATCTGAAAATTTTCGTGAATTTTTGTGATGCCGGGGTCATAAAATTTTGCAAAATTATGCAAAATTTTAAAAACCAAAAAAACACTCTAAATTCCTCATTTTTCGACGGGATTACCAAGTTCTTTCATCTGTTTTACTTGTTTTATTGAATATTCTAAAAGTTAGGCAAGAAATAAAGTAATTTTGAAAAAATTGAAAATCTGAAAATTTTCGTGAATTTTTGTGATGCCGGGGTCATAAAATTTTGCAAAATTATGCAAAATTTTAAAAACCAAAAAAACACTCTAAATTCTTAATTTTTCGACGGATTACCAAGTTTTTTCATCTGTTTTACTTGTTTTATTGAATATTCTAAAAGTTAGGCAAGAAATAAAGTAATTTTGAAAAAATTGAAAATCTGAAAATTTTCGTGAATTTTTTGTGATGCCGGGGTCATAAAATTTTGCAAAATTATGCAAAATTTTAAAAACCAAAAAAACCCTCTAAATTCTTAATTTTTCGACGGATTACCAAGTTTTTTCATCTGTTTTACTTGTTTTATTGAATATTCTAAAAGTTAGGCAAAGAAATAAAGTAATTTTGAAAAAATTGAAAATCTGAAAATTTTCGTGAATTTTTGTGATGCCGGGGTCATAAAATTTTGCAAAATTATGCAAAATTTTAAAAACCAAAAAAACACTCTAAATTCCTCATTTTTCGACGGATTACCAAGTTTTTTCATCTGTTTTACTTGTTTTATTGAATATTCTAAAAGTTATGCAAGAAATAAAGTAATTTTGAAAAAATTGAAAATCTGAAAATTTTCGTGAATTTTTGTGATGCCGGGGGTCATAAAATTTTGCAAAATTATGCAAAATTTTAAAAACCAAAAAAACACTCTAAATTCCTCATTTTTCGATGGATTACCAAGTTCTTTCATCTGTTTTACTTGTTTTATTGAATATTCTAAAAGTTAGGCAAGAAATAAAGTAATTTTGAAAAAATTGAAAATCTGAAAATTTTCGTGAATTTTTGTGATGCCGGGGTCATAAAATTTTGCAAAATTATGCAAAATTTTAAAAACCAAAAAAACCCTCTAAATTCTTAATTTTTCGACGGATTACCAAGTTCTTTCATCTGTTTTACTTGTTTTATTGAATATTCTAAAAGTTAGGCAAGAAATAAAGTAATTTTGAAAAAATTGAAAATCTGAAAATTTTCGTGAATTTTTGTGATGCCGGGGTCATAAAATTTTGCAAAATTATGCAAAATTTTAAAAACCAAAAAAACACTCTAAATTCCTCATTTTTCGACGGATTACCAAGTTTTTTCATCTGTTTTACTTGTTTTATTGAATATTCTAAAAGTTATGCAAGAAATAAAGTAATTTTGAAAAAATTGAAAATCTGAAAATTTTCGTGAATTTTTGTGATGCCGGGGTCATAAAATTTTGCAAAATTATGCAAAATTTTAAAAACCAAAAAAACACTCTAAATTCCTCATTTTTCGATGGATTACCAAGTTCTTTCATCTGTTTTACTTGTTTTATTGAATATTCTAAAAGTTAGGCAAGAAATAAAGTAATTTTGAAAAAAATTGAAAATCTGAAAATTTTCGTGAATTTTTGTGATGCCGGGGTCATAAAATTTTGCAAAATTATGCAAAATTTTAAAAACCAAAAAAAACCCTCTAAATTCTTAATTTTTCGACGGATTACCAAGTTCTTTCATCTGTTTTACTTGTTTTATTGAATATTCTAAAAGTTAGGCAAGAAATAAAGTAATTTTGAAAAAATTGAAAATCTGAAAATTTTCGTGAATTTTTGTGATGCCGGGGTCATAAAATTTTGCAAAATTATGCAAAATTTTAAAAACCAAAAAAAACCCTCTAAATTCTTAATTTTTCGACGGATTACCAAGTTCTTTCATCTGTTTTACTTGTTTTATTGAATATTCTAAAAGTTAGGCAAGAAATAAAGTAATTTTGAAAAAATTGAAAATCTGAAAATTTTCGTGAATTTTTGTGATGCCGGGGTCATAAAATTTTGCAAAATTATGCAAAATTTTAAAAACCAAAAAAACCCTCTAAATTCTTAATTTTTCGACGGATTACCAAGTTCTTTCATCTGTTTTACTTGTTTTATTGAATATTCTAAAAGTTAGCCAAGAAATAAAGTAATTTTGAAAAAATTGAAAATCTGAAAATTTTCGTGAATTTTTGTGATGCCGGGGTCATAAAATTTTGCAAAATTATGCATAATTTGAAAAACCAAAAAAACACTCTAAATTCCTCATTTTTCGATGGATTACCAAGTTCTTTCATCTGTTTTACTTGTTTTATTGAATATTCTAAAAGTTAGGCAAGAAATAAAGTAATTTTGAAAAAATTGAAAATCTGAAAATTTTCGTGAATTTTTGTGATGCCGGGGTCATAAAATTTTGCAAAATTATGCAAAATTTTAAAACCAAAAAAACCCTCTAAATTCTTAATTTTTCGACGGATTACCAAGTTTTTTCATCTGTTTTATTTGTTTTATTGAATATTCTAAAAGTTAGGCAAGAAATAAAGTAATTTTGAAAAAATTGAAAATCTGAAAATTTTCGTGAATTTTTGTGATGCCGGGGTCATAAAATTTTGCAAAATTATGCAAAATTTTAAAAACCAAAAAAAACACTCTAAATTCTTAATTTTTCGACGGATTACCAAGTTTTTTCATCTGTTTTATTTGTTTTATTGAATATTCTAAAAGTTAGGCAAGAAATAAAGTAATTTTGAAAAAATTGAAAATCTGAAAATTTTCGTGAATTTTTGTGATGCCGGGGTCATAAAATTTTGCAAAATTATGCAAAATTTTAAAAACCAAAAAAACACTCTAAATTCTTAATTTTTCGACGGATTACCAAGTTTTTTCATCTGTTTTACTTGTTTTATTGAATATTCTAAAAGTTAGGCAAGAAATAAAGTAATTTTGAAAAAATTGAAAATCTGAAAATTTTCGTGAATTTTTGTGATGCCGGGGTCATAAAATTTTGCAAAATTATGCAAAATTTTAAAAACCAAAAAAACCCTCTAAATTCTTAATTTTTCGACGGATTACCAAGTTTTTTCATCTGTTTTACTTGTTTTATTGAATATTCTAAAAGTTAGGCAAGAAATAAAGTAATTTTGAAAAAATTGAAAATCTGAAAATTTTCGTGAATTTTTGTGATGCCGGGGGTCATAAAATTTTGCAAAATTATGCAAAATTTTAAAAACCAAAAAAACCCTCTAAATTCTTAATTTTTCGACGGATTACCAAGTTTTTTTCATCTGTTTTACTTGTTTTATTGAATATTCTAAAAGTTAGGCAAGAAATAAAGTAATTTTGAAAAAATTGAAAATCTGAAAATTTTCGTGAATTTTTGTGATGCCGGGGTCATAAAATTTTGCAAAATTATGCACAATTTGAAAAACCAAAAAAACACTCTAAATTCCTCATTTTTCGACGGATTACCAAGTTTTTTCATCTGTTTTACTTGTTTTATTGAATATTCTAAAAGTTAGGAAAGAAATAAAGTAATTTTGAAAAAATTGAAAATCTGAAAATTTTCGTGAATTTTTGTGATGCCGGGGTCATAAAATTTTGCAAAATTATGCATAATTTGAAAAACCAAAAAAACACTCTTAAATTCCTCATTTTTCGACGGATTACCAAGTTCTTTCATCTGTTTTACTTGTTTTATTGAATATTCTAAAAGTTAGGCAAGAAATAAAGTAATTTTGAAAAAATTGAAAATCTGAAAATTTTCGTGAATTTTTGTGATGCCGGGGTCATAAAATTTTGCAAAATTATGCAAAATTTTAAAAACCAAAAAAACCCTCTAAATTCTTAATTTTTCGACGGATTACCAAGTTTTTTCATCTGTTTTACTTGTTTTATTGAATATTCTAAAAGTTAGGCAAGAAATAAAGTAATTTTGAAAAAATTGAAATCTGAAAATTTCGTGAATTTTTGTGATGCCGGGTCATAAAATTTTGCAAAATTATGCAAAATTTTAAAAACCAAAAAAACACTCTAAATTCTTAATTTTTCGACGGGATTACCAAGTTTTTTCATCTGTTTTACTTGTTTTATTGAATATTCTAAAAGTTAGGAAAGAAATAAAGTAATTTTGAAAAAATTGAAAATCTGAAAATTTTCGTGAATTTTTGTGATGCCGGGGTCATAAAATTTTGCAAAATTATGCATAATTTGAAAAACCAAAAAAAACACTCTAAATTCCTCATTTTTCGACGGATTACCAAGTTCTTTTCATCTGTTTTACTTGTTTTATTGAATATTCTAAAAGTTAGGAAAGAAATAAAGTAATTTTGAAAAAATTGAAAATCTGAAAATTTTCGTGAATTTTTGTGATGCCGGGGTCATAAAATTTTGCAAAATTATGCATAATTTGAAAAACCAAAAAAACACTCTAAATTCTTCATTTTTCGACGGATTACCAAGTTCTTTCATCTGTTTTACTTGTTTTATTGAATATTCTAAAAGTTAGGCAAGAAATAAAGTAATTTTGAAAAAATTGAAAATCTGAAAATTTTTCGTGAATTTTTGTGATGCCGGGGGTCATAAAATTTTGCAAAATTATGCAAAATTTTAAAAACCAAAAAAACCCTCTAAATTCTTAATTTTTCGACGGATTACCAAGTTCTTTCATCTGTTTTACTTGTTTTATTGAATATTCTAAAAGTTAGGCAAGAAATAAAGTAATTTTTGAAAAAATTGAAAATCTGAAAATTTTCGTGAATTTTTGTGATGCCGGGGTCATAAAATTTTGCAAAATTATGCATAATTTGAAAAACCAAAAAAACACTCTAAATTCCTCATTTTTCGACGGATTACCAAGTTCTTTCATCTGTTTTACTTGTTTTATTGAATATTCTAAAAGTTAGGCAAGAAATAAAGTAATTTTGAAAAAATTGAAAATCTGAAAATTTTCGTGAATTTTTGTGATGCCGGGGTCATAAAATTTTGCAAAATTATGCAAAGTTTTAAAAACCAAAAAAACACTCTAAATTCCTCATTTTTCGACGGATTACCAAGTTTTTTCATCTGTTTTACTTGTTTTATTGAATATTCTAAAAGTTAGGCAAGAAATAAAGTAATTTTGAAAAAATTGAAAATCTGAAAATTTTCGTGAATTTTTGTGATGCCGGGGTCATAAAATTTTGCAAAATTATGCAAAATTTTAAAAACCAAAAAAACACTCTAAATTCCTCATTTTTCGACGGATTACCAAATTTTTTCATCTGTTTTACTTGTTTTATTGAATATTCTAAAAGTTAGGCAAGAAATAAAGTAATTTTGAAAAAATTGAAAATCTGAAAATTTTCGTGAATTTTTGTGATGCCGGGGTCATAAAATTTTGCAAAATTATGCATAATTTGAAAAACCAAAAAAACACTCTAAATTCCTCATTTTTCGACGGATTACCAAGTTTTTTTCATCTGTTTTACTTGTTTTATTGAATATTCTAAAAGTTAGGCAAGAAATAAAGTAATTTTGAAAAAATTGAAAATCTGAAAATTTTCGTGAATTTTTGTGATGCCGGGGTCATAAAATTTTGCAAAATTATGCAAAGTTTTAAAAACGCAAAAAAACACTCTAAATTCCTCATTTTTCGACGGATTACCAAGTTTTTTCATCTGTTTTACTTGTTTTATTGAATATTCTAAAAGTTAGGCAAGAAATAAAGTAATTTTGAAAAAATTGAAAATCTGAAAATTTTCGTGAATTTTTGTGATGCCGGGGTCATAAATTTTGCAAAATTATGCAAAGTTTTAAAAACCAAAAAAACACTCTAAATTCCTCATTTTTTCGACGGATTACCAAGTTTTTTCATCTGTTTTACTTGTTTTATTGAATATTCTAAAAGTTAGGCAAGAAATAAAGTAATTTTGAAAAAATTGAAAATCTGAAAATTTTCGTGAATTTTTGTGATGCCGGGGTCATAAAATTTTGCAAAATTATGCAAAGTTTTAAAAACCAAAAAAACACTCTAAATTCCTCATTTTTCGACGGAATTACCAAGTTTTTTCATCTGTTTTACTTGTTTTATTGAATATTCTAAAAGTTAGGCAAGAAATAAAGTAATTTTGAAAAAATTGAAAATCTGAAAATTTTCGTGAATTTTTGTGATGCCGGGGTCATAAAATTTTGCAAAATTATGCAAAATTTTAAAAACCAAAAAAACACTCTAAATTCCTCATTTTTCGACGGATTACCAAGTTTTTTCATCTGTTTTACTTGTTTTATTGAATATTCTAAAAGTTAGGCAAGAAATAAAGTAATTTTGAAAAAATTGAAAATCTGAAAATTTTCGTGAATTTTTGTGATGCCGGGGTCATAAAATTTTGCAAAATTATGCATAATTTGAAAAACCAAAAAAACACTCTAAATTCCTCATTTTTCGACGGATTACCAAGTTTTTTCATCTGTTTTACTTGTTTTATTGAATATTCTAAAAGTTAGGCAAGAAATAAAGTAATTTTGAAAAAATTGAAAATCTGAAAATTTTCGTGAATTTTTGTGATGCCGGGGTCATAAAATTTTGCAAAATTATGCATAATTTGAAAAACCAAAAAAACACTCTAAATTCTTAATTTTTCGACGGATTACCAAGTTCTTTCATCTGTTTTACTTGTTTTATTGAATATTCTAAAAGTTAGGCAAGAAATAAAGTAATTTTGAAAAATTGAAAATCTGAAAATTTTCGTGAATTTTTGTGATGCCGGGGTCATAAAATTTTGCAAAATTATGCAAAATTTTAAAAACCAAAAAAATCCTCTAAATTCTTAATTTTTCGACGGATTACCAAGTTCTTTCATCTGTTTTACTTGTTTTATTGAATATTCTAAAAGTTAGGCAAGAAATAAAGTAATTTTGAAAAAATTGAAAATCTGAAAATTTTCGTGAATTTTTGTGATGCCGGGGTCATAAAATTTTGCAAAATTATGCAAAATTTTAAAAACCAAAAAAACACTCTAAATTCCTCATTTTTCGACGGATTACCAAGTTTTTTCATCTGTTTTACTTGTTTTATTGAATATTCTAAAAGTTAGGAAAGAAATAAAGTAATTTTGAAAAAATTGAAAATCTGAAAATTTTCGTGAATTTTTGTGATGCCGGGGTCATAAAATTTTGCAAAATTATGCATAATTTGAAAAACCAAAAAAACACTCTAAATTCTTAATTTTTCGACGGATTACCAAGTTCTTTCATCTGTTTTACTTGTTTTATTGAATATTCTAAAAGTTAGGCAAGAAATAAAGTAATTTTGAAAAAATTGAAAATCTGAAAATTTTCGTGAATTTTTGTGATGCCGGGGGTCATAAAATTTTGCAAAATTATGCAAAATTTTAAAAACCAAAAAACACTCTAAATTCCTCATTTTTCGACGGATTACCAAGTTTTTTCATCTGTTTTACTTGTTTTATTGAATATTCTAAAAGTTAGCCAAGAAATAAAGTAATTTTGAAAAAATTGAAAATCTGAAAATTTTCGTGAATTTTTGTGATGCCGGGGTCATAAAATTTTGCAAAATTATGCATAATTTGAAAAACCAAAAAAACACTCTAAATTCTTAATTTTTCGACGGATTACCAAGTTCCTTCATCTGTTTTACTTGTTTTATTGAATATTCTAAAAGTTAGGCAAGAAATAAAGTAATTTTGAAAAAATTGAAAATCTGAAAATTTTCGTGAATTTTTGTGATGCCGGGGTCATAAAATTTTGCAAAATTATGCAAAATTTTAAAAACCAAAAAACCCTCTAAATTCTTAATTTTTCGACGGATTACCAAGTTCTTTCATCTGTTTTTACTTGTTTTATTGAATATTCTAAAAGTTAGGCAAGAAATAAAGTAATTTTGAAAAAATTGAAAATCTGAAAATTTTCGTGAATTTTTGTGATGCCGGGGTCATAAAATTTTGCAAAATTATGCATAATTTGAAAAACCAAAAAAACACTCTAAATTCCTCATTTTTCGATGGATTACCAAGTTCTTTCATCTGTTTTACTTGTTTTATTGAATATTCTAAAAGTTAGGCAAGAAATAAAGTAATTTTGAAAAAATTGAAAATCTGAAAATTTTCGTGAATTTTTGTGATGCCGGGGTCATAAAATTTTGCAAAATTATGCAAGATTTTAAAAACCAAAAAAACACTCTAAATTCCTCATTTTTCGACGGATTACCAAGTTTTTTCATCTGTTTTACTTGTTTTATTGAATATTCTAAAAGTTAGCCAAGAAATAAAGTAATTTTGAAAAAATTGAAAATCTGAAAATTTTCGTGAATTTTTGTGATGCCGGGGTCATAAAATTTTGCAAAATTATGCATAATTTGAAAAACCAAAAAAACACTCTAAATTCCTCATTTTTCGACGGATTACCAAGTTTTTTCATCTGTTTTACTTGTTTTATTGAATATTCTAAAAGTTAGGAAAGAAATAAAGTAATTTTGAAAAAATTGAAAATCTGAAAATTTTGGTGATTTTTTGTGATGCCGGGGTCATAAAAATTTTGCAAAATTATGCAAAATTTTAAAAACCAAAAAAACACTCTAAATTCTTAATTTTTCGACGGATTACCAAGTTCTTTCATCTGTTTTACTTGTTTTATTGAATATTCTAAAAGTTAGGGAAAGAAATAAAGTAATTTTGAAAAAATTGAAAATCTGAAAATTTTGGTGATTTTTTGTGATGCCGGGGTCATAAAATTTTGCAAAATTATGCAAAATTTTAAAAACCAAAAAAACACTCTAAATTCTTAATTTTTCGACGGATTACCAAGTTCTTTCATCTGGTTTACTTGTTTTATTGAATATTCTAAAAGTTAGCCAAGAAATAAAGTAATTTTTGAAAAAAATTGAAAATCTGAAAATTTTCGTGATTTTTTGTGATGCCGGGGTCATAAAATTTTGCAAAATTATGCAAAATTTTAAAAACCAAAAAAAACACTCTAAATTCTTAATTTTTCGACGGATTACCAAGTTCTTTCATCTGTTTTACTTGTTTTATTGAATATTCTAAAAGTTAGGAAAGAAATAAGTAATTTTGAAGAAATTGAAAATCTGAAAATTTTGGTGATTTTTTGTGATGCCGGGGTCATAAAATTTTGCAAAATTATGCAAAATTTTAAAAACCAAAAAAACCCTCTAAATTCTTAATTTTTCGACGGATTACCAAGTTCTTTCATCTGTTTTACTTGTTTTATTGAATATTCTAAGTTAGGAAAGAAATAAAGTAATTTTGAAAAAATTGAAAATCTGAAAATTTTCGTGAATTTTTGTGATGCCGGGGTCATAAAATTTTGCAAAATTATGCAAAATTTTAAAAACCAAAAAAACCCTCTAAATTCTTAATTTTTCGACGGATTACCAAGTTCTTTCATCTGTTTTACTTGTTTTATTGAATATTCTAAGTTAGGAAAGAAATAAAGTAATTTTGAAAAAATTGAAAATCTGAAAATTTTGGTGATTTTTTGTGATGCCGGGGTCATAAAATTTTGCAAAATTATGCAAAATTTTAAAAACCAAAAAAACCCTCTAAATTCTTAATTTTTCGACGGATTACCAAGTTCTTTCATCTGTTTTACTTGTTTTATTGAATATTCTAAGTTAGGAAAGAAATAAAGTAATTTTGAAAAAATTTAAAATCTGAAAATTTTCGTAATTTTTTGTGATGCCGGGGTCATAAAATTTTGCAAAATTATGCAAAATTTTAAAAACCAAAAAAACCCTCTAAATTCTTCTATTTTTGACGGATTACCAAGTTTTTTCATCTGTTTTACTTGTTTTATTGAATATTCTAAAAGTTAGGAAAGAAATAAAGTAATTTTGAAAAAATTGAAAATCTGAAAATTTTCGCATTTTTTTGGGATGCTGGGGTCATTTTTTTTTTTTTAATTAATTCATATAATCAGATAGTCAATGCTATAATGCTCAATAGGTGAATTGTTTTTAGGTTAATTTTAATTTGTTTTTGGTTTTATTTGGTTTTATTATTTTGTGGTTTATATCTTTAAATTAAATTTTGCACACTATCGTAATTCGTAATAGTTTGGTTCTAATAAAGTTGTCTAATCAAGTTGAAAAAAGCTTTGTGTTGTAAAAGCTTTGTGAAAAGTTTAACAGACGTTTGAGCGTATTAATATATAAGATTTCAACTTATTTTGAAATATTTCCTCTGACAACGTTTTATCCAGCTTCCCATAAAGTACACTTCATTGTCTATCCAACGCAGATACAAAATTGGTGGTTAGTTTATAAAATGTTGGGATGAAATGTATATTTGAAAACACGTTTTAACTTTGCAAAGAAGAACAGAAGACTGAATATTAAAGTAAGTTTTTATTTTTGAAGCATTTTATTTTAACAACAACTATAATATGATTTTTTAACCGTAATACGATTACTTTAACCACAATATTATAGTTAATTTAATCATAATATGATTACTTCAACCATAATATGATTACATTAACCATAATATAATTACTTTAACCATTATTATGTTTACTTCAAACATAATATGATTACTTCAACCATAAGAGTTAATTACTTCAATCATAAGACAACTATAACATGATTGCTTCGATCATAATATGATTAGTATTGAATTTGTAAAATAAATTTCTTTAACCAAAATTTCTTATTATTTCTTTAATCAACATATATTTGTTACAACTATTAGATTATGAGCTTCTTAATCATATCGCAACCATAATATTGTTGTAAGCAATATAATTTATAGTTGGTTTACATTATATTACATTTTTAAATATAGTTATAGCAACCATATTTTATTACAACTTAGGTATATATCGTCGTATGAATTCTCTTTTGCTCCATACGCCAATTTTTGACTTTTTGACTTATAAGTTGTTCTATAGGGTTGGAAAAATTCTCTTTCTAATGCTGTTGTCAGAATTATCCTATCTGTTTTAGTTTTCGAGATATAGAGTGCGCACTTTGCTCCATAAGCCACATTTTTTTCATTTTGTAGTGCTCCTTTGCTCTATAAACCAAATTTTAGAACTTTTATATGAAAAAATCAGTGTTTATATCGTTAATTCTTTTTTGCTCCATATGCATTACCATGCGCAATGAGGCATACATAATTAGAATTATATTGAGTACTTATTTGCTCCATAGGTATTTAAGATTACCATTACAACCATTATATCATTTACCTATACCCATGTAGCAAATATTGAAAATTATTTTTTAATGCTTGTTTGCTCCACCTGAACACAGATAACACTTTTATTTGAGTTTGAATGAAGAAATTCGTTGCGTATGTCGAATATTCTTTGTAAATACTCTAGGAATAAACCAAAAAAGAATATATCATAGTTTTAGCAATTTATGTCTATTTGATTCTAAAAAACCTATCGCTCGTAAAAAGGGAAAACATAAGAAAATATTTACCCCTGAACAAAAGTTGGATGAAATTCGGAGGCACATAAAAAGTTTCCTGTAGTAGATTTTCACTACTGCCGTGCTACAAGTGAAAGAAAATATCTAGAAGCTGGTTTATCGTTGACCAAAATACACAATTATTATCTGAAGGTAACATCTATGCCATTAAAAATAAATATGTATCGCAAAGTTTTTAATGAAGAGTTTAATTTGTCGTTTTGGGTACCAAAAAATTATTTATGTAATAAATGTGTTTTGTTCAAAATAAATTCCAATCCTACGTCTGATGAGATTCATTCTAATGATTAACACAAGGCAGAAAAAAATATGGCGAAACCCGAAAGAGATTTGGATTGTACAAATATGGATCCAAATCACTATATCATTTGCAGCATCATATCATCGATTTACAGAATGTAATTACTGTACCAAAAGGTAATCCATCCTATTTTTTTTACAAACGCAAATTAAATGCATACAACTTAACTGCAATGTCAATTAATGTACCTGGACAAGAAAAAATTACATATTGTACCATATGAACGGAGGCACAAACAGGAAGAGGAGGTCACGATCTAGCTAACGTCCTTATCAAATTTTTGAATAAAATTTGCCTCGATAATTCAAATTTGAGGCAACTTATTTTCGGGAGTGATAGTTGTATACCATATAAAATCGAAACAAAATAATGTCGCGATCACCTTAAAATATTTTTTAGAAAATTCTAATAATATCCTTAAATTGATCCAAAAAATCTCTGAACCCGGTCACTCACTGTTACAAGAAGTTGACTGTCTCCATTTAGTGGTAGAGAAATATTTAAAAAATCTTGATATACATATATAGTATAGTTCATTTAATAAAATTATTATTAAATTTAAACTTCTAAAACTAAACTAAAAATTTTTTCAAACGGTACAAAAAGATAACGTATCACACACTGCACCTGCAATTTCCGTTTTCAAAAACTAAAATTATTCGATATCAAAAATCCGAACCTTTTCTAATCGAATATAGATTCTTTTTCAAACTTGGCGTTTAAAAAAGTTAATATAAAAAAAATAACATATAAAAAAGTGTTGGGTACACCTTGAAATCTGTTTCCTGCTAAATTGCTATGAAGCGACCGTTTTTGTCCAAAAAAAAGACGGAGGATTTAAAATAATTAACACCTTTTTTTGCTTCCAGTAGATAAAAACTATTTTAAAACCATATTAAAAATTTCAAATTAATTGAAATTTCTTGTTTCTTGGTTCAGTTTAACAAAATGTTGTGAAATGACTGTTATGTTATTATACTTATATCAAAATAATATAATTAATGAATTACAAAATAAAATTAAAATAAAGAAGTAAAAAAAACTTAAAATTTTTATTTTTTTTTCTCATATTATTCGTAATCCTTTTTAATTCTGATGAATAATGATTGTTATTGTTGATCATATTTTAAAATAATTTGCTCCATGTACTTAACATTAACGTGTATTTTACCCTAACACACACTTTTAAATTCTTATTTGCTGCATAGTAATTGAAACTCAATGCACGTTTGCTCCATAGGCACATTGAAACCAATTCTGTGATCGATTTGTATGGTATGGAGCAAACTGTCCACTATGACTTTTATGATAAAATATCAAATATCTCGAAAAATATTTGAGTGACATCCCTAAAATTCATTATACAATTAGTTAAATAATCAATAAACTTAAGGTTGAAATTTCGACCATAGTTTTTTGGACCAATTTTTTTCTTTTAACGTCCAAACTTTTTCGATTATCTCAGAATATACTTTTGTGCGTATGGATCAAAAGAGAATTCAGGCGACGATATTTCGATTAACTATATTATTTTTAACACAAATATAATATGTTTCTATCAATCATAGTTATAGTCATCATTAACATATCAAATGTTTGTTTCAACTATATCTAACATAATAAGTTTAAAGTAACCATAATATACTTCTCGCAACCATGGGATAAACATATTATTTCTCTTAGTGTACTGATGACTTTCAGTTAGTGTTATATGATAAACGAAACAATTCCTAAAAATAACTATATATATATAATTGTCACGTTGTATATTGAATTTTAACAATAACTTCTAAATAAGGTTAAAGAAAAACTCTAAGAAACTAATTATATGACCATAGAACAGATAACTTTGGTTAGGGAAATAAATTCAACTTTGATAATTAACCACAGCATACTAGCACTGATGAAGGAAGTATGTTGTTCCCAAAATATCGATATTTGCAATTAAATATTAAAGTAATTATTAGTGTACGGAAACCTGACAACGATTAAATCATTTAACTTTAATAAATTTGTACTAATTGCTATTAGAAATCAATATCCAAATTCAAATTAAAAAACTCGCACCTCATACCTAAGATCCAAAATATATATAGATTGCTTTACTTTAAAACCATTTTATTTTTTTAAATGTTCATATTTCCAGCGGCATCTCTTTATACATTTTATAGTATAAAATAATAAAATAAGATTCCAAATTAATCCTTTTTTCCAAACAATTAACAAATCTATATAAACAAAAACGAAATAGAAAAAAAAACAATAACATAATAAGAAATTCTGTTAAAATTTTCTTCAAGAATTTAAAAATCCTCTCACTCTTCTATTTTAATAATACTTACCATATAAAATTTGATCCAAGTGTTTACCATGTTGTGTTTACTTATCTCTACCTATTATAAAAACAAAAACCGACAACAATAAGAACATAAAAAAAAAAAATAATAATGTATGTACTTTTATATTTATTTTTCTTTTACATTTATGCAATTTCCGTTTTGGGAATAGCGGCGAAATAAAAAAAAACAAGTAAAGAAACATCATGCCAACAGCAGTAGGTTACTAAAGTTGTTTTGTTTTTTATTTTTTTCTTTGTTTATACAAAAACACCTACTTTTCTAATATACCCATGTATGTATGTAACAAATTTGATATTATTATTGAAGAACATTTGCTTTACTTAGTACTTCCTTAAAGAAACTAACTGTTTTTCCTTAAGATTATTTTTATTGACTTGTTTTTCCGGTTCAAAGGAATAACAAATACAAAAAAAAAAAAAAAAGAAAAAAAAACGACAACAATATCAAATAACAAAAAACGAGGGAAAAGGAAATATAACTAGATAATTTTCTACAATACATATACAATACATACTATTTTTGATTTTAAAAGAGAGAGAGATAGAGAGAAAATTTTTTTATAAATTAAAAAAATAAAATAAACTTATTAATTCTCCAATACTCAATTAAAGTTTTTAAAAAGCATTTTTTTTTTATTTTAAGCGCAAACTCACCACACATTGCACATATTTCTGTTCTTGTAACAATTTTGAAACATTTAGATACCAAAACTCCTACACAATTACAATACAATTTATGTAACAGTAGAATTACAAATTACAATAAATTAATTTCCCTTCTTCTACATCAGGCTCTCTAAATAACTCTTTCTCACTTCTTCTATCTCTCATTTTCTTAAGATTTATTTATCAGTTTTTCTCTTCTATATGCCAGAAGAGGTACACACACGATTTGATGATGAGAATAAAAATTCTTCTCAAAAATTCTGCTGCAGATTTTTTTTTTTTTTGCAAATAAATTTTTACCGATATTTGATGTGAACAAACGAAAGAAAAAAAAAAAGTTTTTTATTTACTCAGACTTTTCTGTTCACTCTCTGACACAATCATAAAATTGTTGACATTTCTTACTAAAAATTTATACATATAGGATAAATTTAGGCAGTCTTTAAATTAAAAAGAATAAGAATAAAAAACGAAAAAAAAAAGAATTGTAATTGGAAGGATGAAAATTGAGATTGGGTAATTTTTTATTACAATAGGAGGAAAAATAAAAATAGATTTTTAACTTTTTATTGTTGAGTTTTGATGAATGAATTATAAAAAATGGAACGATACTAAACAATTTGATGAATTAAGTGAAAGCAATTTAGGAAAAAAACCAAAAAAATAATTTTGGAAATAATTGAAATTAAATAAATTAGTTTTGAACGTTATCGCAGTATTTTGTGGTTATTTAAAGCTTAATCCATTCTGATTGTTTGTTTCATGAACTTATGAAATTTAGAAGATTTTACATTTAATTGGACATTTTTATAAATTTTTGAAAGTGTATTAATTATAATTTTTATATATAATTTTTTTATAACTTCCCTGATTTTAGATCAAGGATATTTTAGATAGAATAGTAATCTTTTTTTTATTGCTCTTCAGCTGAATTTTCAGCTAGGTATCTTTTCTGGAATAATACTTAATATAATAAAATATAATATTTAATCTATTTAACAAGGCTTAGTTCCTGACGATAGTAGTAGTTTTCCACATTTAATGAGTAGATAAGCCTGTAATTTGTTAAAATAAATACTCAAATTATTGTAGATATTGTAGTGTAAAATTGCAGTACCGTACTTAATTAAGCACGAAAAGGTGATTGTACCTAAATTACTGTCAAGATCATAAAAAAAAAAAACCTATCACAGACAATTATACTACTAAAATTGTGGTATCAAAATTATTTCAAAATCGAGGGTTTTGTGAAACGAGACCCAGACGTATTTTTGCTGGAAGCGGCTCAATTTCTTGGAGTTGACACTTTCCACCAGTCCCCACCTAGAAGATGTAGTTCTGGTATCCGTTGATTAATAAAGGCTTGTTAGAGGGAATTTTTGTTATGAATATTTATCATATCCAGTAAAATGAAAAGCAGGCAAATAAAGTGCAGGTAAATTAAATACAGGCATACGATAGTAACCCTTATAAATTTCGTTAGTTGATTTTTGTTTTAGTTTTTTAGTTCCACTGAGACGTGGATGTTAGAAGAAGAAATAGATATGACAAATATAAAAAATTGCACAAACATATTTTCTTGTCGTTCAAATCGAAAAGGTGGTGGTGTAGGTATTTTAGTATTTTAGTATTATGAAAAATATTTTGTGACAATTATAATAGTTTTATTCACATACAGGTTTTAAATAAAAAAAAAAAAAAATAATTGAAATGACAACCATATACAGACCACCTGATAATAGCAAAAATTCAATTGATAATTTTCTTACACTTTTTGATAATTATTTACATAATTCAAATTTGCAAAATTCACTAGTCGTGGGAGATTTTAATTTTAATATATAAACAATATCATTGACACAAATGTACAGAAATATAAAACAATTGTTGAATCTAATGAGTTCTTCTTTACTGACCATTCAATAAACTAGACCAGCTTCACAAACATATATTAATCATATTCTGACTAATAACCTGAAGGATAAAATAAATATTTCTTATTTAACAACTAATATATCTGATCACAAGTTACTTATAATAGAAGTAGTAAATAATAATAAATTTGTAAATCCATCGCAATATCATTTTTGTAATAAAAATACTAATCTTATTGAAAAATCAGCTGGATAAATGCAATTATGACAATTATAAGAATGGTATAATTATACCAGATCGTAAAAGTGCTGCCAATGTTATTTGCTGTACATTAATTAGTTCATTATCGAATGTCATTGCTGTTTCTACGATTATAAAAAAAATGTAATAAAATAATCAACCTTGGATTGACGTGGAATGTGCTCAATTAATTAAAACTAAAGATTACTGGTATAAAAAAGATAAACAAAATATAAACGAACCCTATTTCAAAGATAAATACCATTTTTAGTTAAACAAATTAACAGCAATTAAAAGAAAAAAACAATATGATAGTAATCAATTTCATAAATGTCAAAACACGTCTCAAAAAATTTGGAAAGTAATAAATAATATGGTAACTGATGGAACAAATAATAATAATAATGATTTCTTTAATAGTATTCAATATTCAGAGGTAAGATAAATTGACAAAAATAAATAGTTTTAATCACAATGAAATTGATAAACATATTATATGAACCCAAGCTTAGAACTAATAAACTAAATTTTATTTGCGAGAAGCAACGGAAGATAAAGTACTAAAATTAATTGATAATTTACCAAATACTCAAAGTGCTGGAATCGATGAAATTAAAACATGTATAGTTTATATATAATTTTAAAAAATTGTTCTGATTCTCTTTCCTTACCATTATCGTTATTATTTAACCGTTCATTCACTTCATGTATTTTTCCAGAATATTGGATTATGCCTGCCTGGAAATTCATTTATCCGACCAATTCATAAGAAAGATGCTAAAAATAATGTCTCAAATTATCGTCCAATTGCGAAGCTCTCATGTATTCCCCAAACTATTTGAACTGATAGTATTTGATTCAATATATGACATTTCCTCTAGTTCCTTAGCAGTTAACCATCACGGATTTATGAAAAAAAGATCTACTGTAACTTAAAAGATCTACCGTAATTTAGTTGAATCCTGTTCAAGTTTTTTGAATACTATGGAAGATGGTTCTCAAACTGATGTTATTTATACTGACCTAAGTAAGGCTTTTGACTTATTACCTCATAGCATTATTCTTCTAAAGCTCAAAAAACTAGTGTTCCCTGAAACCTTCTTAAAATGGATAAAATCGTTTTTGTCTAAGAGAACTTATAGTGTGATATTTAGATCAAATATATCTGACTCTTTTTGCGCCACCTCAGGTGTACCACAAGACAGCCATCTAGGTCCATTACTATTCATTATTTCTATTAATGATGTAACTAAAATCATCAAGAATAGTAATGTTGCTATATATGTGCCGATAATATGAAAATTTATAAAAAAATTTCCTCATCTGATGATTCTACGTTGCTTCAGGAAGATCTAGACTCTTTTTTTAGTTGGTGTAGCTCCAACAACCTACTCCTAAACATTGACAAATGTGCTCTAATATCCTATTCCCGTAGTTACTCCCCCTTAGTAGTCAACTATACTTTTGATGCTAAACTTATTAAAAGAGTTTCCCACTTTAAAGATTTAGGTATCCTTTTCGATGATAAACTTTCAATTAAGCCACACTTTAATATCATAATCAACAAGGCAAATTCTAGGTTAGGGTTCATAAAGAGATGGTCTAAAGAATTTAACGATCCATATACAATTAAATCATTATTTACAACGCTCGTTCGCCCTCACCTTGAATACGCTAGTCCCGTCTACTTACTACTTACTACTTCACTCATATCAACAGAATAGAGTCAATTCAAAAAAAATTTCTTAGATTTGCCTTACGTAATCTTCCCTGGTCCAACCCAATAATCCTGCCTCCTTACCAAGATCGCCTCAAACTACTTCAATTAAATACTTTGCACTCGAGAAGAGTTGTTGCGGATATTTTATTTATAATTCAACTATTGACTGGCGAAATTGATTCCTAAACTATAAAAGGCATAATCAATAAACTGATTAATACTAGTACGCGATTTCGTTCAGAAAATGTTTTTAACCTTCCTTTTCACAGAACAAATTATGGTAGGTTTGAACCCATAAATAGAATGTTAATGGCAGTTAACCAACATAAAAATAGTATAGACTTTTCTTTTTGCAAAGCCAGGTTAAAGAAAATCCTATTCCAATACCTTCCTTAATCATACTAATCCTATTTATATATGTAGTCACTAATTCACTAATTATACTTAATTGGTTTCTATGAATTTATTGTTTTTCCTCAAACTTTTTCTTTTTTTTTAATCGAATTTAATTTCATTGAGTTAGCTTATCATAATTTTTTTTTTTTTTTTTTTTGGTTTATATTAAATTTATTTTTAAGTTCATATAGTAATTGTTATCAATTATAATAATTTCATTTTTATCATAATTATAATTTAACAATTAAAGTTTAATTGAAAATCTAAATAAAAAAAGAGGAAAAACTAATTAAAAATTAAAATATAATATATTATTAATTTAAATTGTTAATTAAACTACAATATTGTAAAACGTTTGAACTAAATGGTGAATAAATAAATAAATAGTAAAAGAATGCAAATTACAATTATTAACACCAATAACTGTACTCTTAAATACCTCAATCAAAGAAGGTGTCATGCCTGATCTTTTGAAAACGAATAAACTAGTTTCTATATATAAAAAAGATGGTGACAAAAACGATATAAATAATTTCAGACCTATTGCTGTGTCATCAATTATTAGTAAAATTATAGAAAGTTATGTAAATAAACAATTATATATATATTATTCTGCATTTATCTGGATGTTTGTAAGTTCGACGGAACGCTCCAACACATATACAAATGCATATATATACAAATTGCTTTGGTGCTTTTTTTAACCCCTGTCTACCATGCTGAACCTTTGCAGTAAAAATTGGTTGCATGAACTATATTTTTTTAATTTAATGTTAGTCTTCTTCGCAAATTATAAGGAAAAATAAAAAATAATAATAATAATATAAATAAAACAAACAATTTTTTTGATTTATAATAATAAGGACTAATAGAAATTTAATCAATAGTTTAATATGGTATAATAAACAAAAGGCAAACAGCATTTAACACAAAAAAAATATAATTCACTCAAAGGTTTATCTTATTACTTAAAATTATACACAATATGCATATGTGTCTACATATTTTTTTGTTTTTGTTTTTTTGTTGTTATGATAATGATCACAGTTTTGCTACCGTATGCATAGCCTGTATTATAGTACTATAGGTATATATATACATATCTAGCCAGAAATGTGATGCGATGAAGAGTTAAAATTGTTATTTATTTTTATTGTTTTTGTTTTTTATTTTTTTTTTAAATATATATATATATATATATATATATATATATATCTATATGATATATAAATTTATGATCGTATATAATATTTAGTATGTATAATGGGGTTAGGTTTTGGTTCTGCTGATTTATACATAAAAACAATAACAACCTATACATTTTTAAAGAAATTAAATGA
The DNA here is from genome assembly GCA_963942445.1 of Argyra leucocephala. Classification (NCBI taxonomy): domain Eukaryota; kingdom Metazoa; phylum Arthropoda; class Insecta; order Diptera; family Dolichopodidae; genus Argyra; species Argyra leucocephala. Next base: position 142,991,748 of record OZ012679.1, on the reverse strand, counting down.
AATTTTGTACTATTATTTTTTATTTTTTATTTTTTATCTTTGTAAATTTATATTTTTTATCTTCAAGTGTGTAGAAATATATGTTGTAGGGACTTAGAGAGTGATGATTTTCTTTAATATAATATAAAAAACCATATTGGTTGTTGTTCTTCTTTTTAATGTATGTTATAAATAATAATTATGTATGAATTTTAACATGAACAGTTCGATAATGAATTTTTTTAAATGAAATGAAATTTTAAATAACCGATCAATGGTTCACAAGTTATGAACAGTTTTGTAAATACCTATTTATTTGCAGTAAATTTTTTTATTTTAATTTTTTCTCCAACACGAGTTTTTATTTCATTCATCAAAATAGATATTATGTGTACGTACAATATTATTGTTTTTTTTATATCTACAATTTTATTTATTTTTGTTTTTAAAATTGTTTTCGTTCAAAGTTGTGGCTCATTATAAAATATTATTTGTTGGCTATAAACTTTGACGCTAAGCTTACGCAGCGAATGTTATTGAATGTTAACAGGATTAACTTAATTCTGAATTATACGATAAATTTTCAATGTTGGCCAAAAGGATGTCGCTAAAATGATCGAGTAAATGACCCTTAGGGAATAGAAAATTTAGCACCTTACTACAAATATTCTGTTTATATAGCAATTAAAAGCGTTATAATACAAAAATAAATGTATGATAAATTAGTAAGCAAATACGTATATTTTTCTTAAACTTGAAATGAAAACTCTAATGAAGGAAAGAAATGCTAGAAATTATTTTGCTTCCGTCATTTATGGCGGGTTACCAAGCTAGTTATCTAAATATTTTTATAGAAATAATTTAATTTGTGATCGTCAGTATGGATTTACTAGAAACTCAAATACTACTTCTGCTTTATTCGAAATTTCTAAAAATATAAATGTTGGATTGATCTTTTTTGATATTTCAATCGACACAGTAGACAGAACAATATTACTCAGAGTACTATTTGCATGTGGTGTAACAAGTATGGAACATAATTGGCTTAAAAGCTACTTAGAGAACAGACAACAATATACAGAATGTAATGGAATAAGAAGCGGCAAAGCTAACATTGATTATGGTGTTATACAGGGTAACTGTCTTGGACCAACGTTATTTGCTTGCTATATTAGTAGTTTTTCAAAAATAAACTTGATTGGAACACCACTTATCTACGCTGATGATTTAGTTATTCTATATTCTGGAGATGATTCCAAAGATATTGAAATGAAGGCTAATGCGGATATGCCTAAAATATATAATTGGATGTCTCTGCATAAACTGACCGTCAATGTAAGAAAAACAAAAATGATATTGATAAAGAGTCAGAAAACTGATAATAAAAATAAAATTGATATAGTAAGTAACTACAGATATCTGGAAATGATTATTGACTCTGATTTAAATTGGAACACTCACATCAATCATCAGTTACTTAAAAGAACAAGAAGGGTAGCTGGCATATTGAAAAAGGTTGCGCACAGAGTTCCTGATAATATTAAATCATCAATATATTATTGTTTATTTGACAGTGTTCTTATATATGGAATAACAATTTGGGGAAATACTTTTGCTAAAAATCTGAACACACTACAAAAAGTACAAAATAAAGCAATAAAAAATCTTTATGCCCTGAACGGAAGAACACCTATAAATGAAATACAAAATATTGAAGCTTGAAGATTATAAGAAATTAATCCAGGTAATACATATATACCGGGTGTTCCATAGCATGCGTATCAGCTTATTAAAAGGAGAAAAAGCCATTATGTTAAAATTTAGAAAAAAGTTTGCTAACTAAATCGAGGGTGCTTTATCGATTGGTGGTATTTTCAACTTTCGGAAAAGACCGCAAATCGGATTTTTAAGATCATAAATCGCCGAAATTGGCCGAAATCGAGATTTTTAAATGGGAAGGGGTATTTTTTAATGCAAATTCAGATTCTACGACAAAAAATAAAAAATATATGTTAAATGATTTTTTTTTGTTTTCTTAGTATTTTTCAACAAAATTAATAACAATAAAACAAAAATGCTCAATATTTTCCTTTGGTCAACTAAAATTAATGATAATCATTTTTATAAATTAATTTGCTTTTCATGTTATCATATTTTTTATCTCAGTTTTGGGTTCCTACAAAGTTTAAACAAAAAAAAAACAAAAAAAAAAAATTTACTCTACAAAAGTTTCTTATTTTTTGATGTAGAATCCAAATTTGCATTAAAAAGTACCCCTTCCCATTTGAAAATCTCGATTTCGGCCAATTTCGGTGATTTTTGATCTTAAAAAAACTATTTGTGGTCTTTTCCGAAAGTTGAAAATACCACCAATCGATAGAGCAGCACCCTCGATTTAGTTAACAAACTTTTTTCTAAATTTTAAAATAATGGCTCCTTCTCGTCTTAAAAAGCTGATATGCATGCTCTGGAACACCCGGTATAGTATAGAAAACAGAAAAATAAAATCTAACACTGAAATAAAAAGAGATTGTGACATACACAGCTACAACACAAGATCATCAGAAATGGACTTAGTGGTTTTGATACAGTTATGAAATCAAGTTTATCGTTTTGCAATAGACTGCCTTTGGAGTTAAAAAATCAAAATAAAAGTATATTTAAAAAGAAAGTGAAAGAAATGTTATTAGAAAATTATTTAAATTAAAAATATTTTAATTATGTTATTTTTATTTCTAAAATGTTAACTTTTTCTCTTAATCTATGAAGCCAATTTGTAATAATAATCGAAGTTTAAATATGTTAAGTTGTAAATTAGCTTTTAGTTTATTTTAATATTTTTTTTAATTGCACTGAATTGCAGAATTTTCATATCTTTGTTTTAAGTTATACACTCTGTACTCTGAATTTATTGGATTTTTCTTTTAATGATTTATTGGAGTCTGATCGCGTAGTTATTTGTGACCTTTTCAAGCTCTTCTTTTACTGTTGATATCTTTGTATAAATTTATATTGTTTACATACCATTCGGCATTAGTTTTAACTCTTCAGATTTTTGATTGCATTTTTTGTATCAGCCCTCCACATTAGAGTTAAAATTACTTTTCCATAGCTGGCATCCGTATGAGCAGAAAGGGTTTTAATTTAGAAAACACATAAATTTAGAAAATCCATCCTAAAATCAGTATGCATATATCAAATTCAATATGCATAGAACCTTATATAAAACTACGGTTTGTTGATTCAAGCATTTTTGTTAGTCACACTTAGTTCAGTTCCAGTTCATTATACAATTTTTTAAACTTTTGTTTACTTTAGAAAACATTCTATTGGGAATTAAAAGACACAAAAAAATAAAATTAAAACTTAAATTAAAATAATTTCGATCTTTTTCTCTCTCTCTTTCTCTTTCTTTAGATTTATTTTATAATTTTCAATATGACATCTGTTTTTTTTTTTGTTTTGTGTGTTCTTCTTCTCATTTTGATTATTATTCAGAACTTGTAAATTATTATTTTTATTATTATCTACACAAAAGTGTAGAGGTGAGGTGTATTTCATAATAATAATTTAACCACGTTTTTTTTTTTTGTAAGAATTTAGTCAAAGTTTTACAATTTGATTTTCGGAAAAACTACAACACATTTTGATGGAAAAAAACGGAAAAGAAAATCAGCAAAAAAAAAAAATTACAATTCAATAGAATTTTCATAATCAACAGAATTGAAGAAAACTTGAAATTTTTGTATTAAGAAAATCACGTACAACAACTACATCTATATACGCCGTAGAGTGTACTACAATAATGGTACTTAAGATATACATCTAATTCCCAAATGCATAATAAAGAAAAAGAAAAACAATTAGAAAAAGAAAAATATTTTTTGAACAAAAGTGAAATTATAGAGTAGGGAGATTAAAAAATAATAAAAAAAAAAAAAAAAAAATTATTTAGAGTAAGAAAACTTCTTTAACGGTTTTCTTTTTCGTTATGAACAAAATAATATCGTATGTAAGCTTGTACAGACATACATATATACAGTGAGTTTCAAAATTTATTTATTTACAATACAGATATTTTCCATAGGGAATTGTTGGTAATATCTACGATTATTTTTATATTAGAAACAAGTTTGAAAAAAAATTTATTATGATTTGAAAAAATAAAGTAACAACAATTAAAACAATACAAAAGAAAAATCAGTTGTTGGTTTTCTCATTCTAGAAGCATGACAAATAATTCCTGGTTTTATTTATTTTATGATCAATAGTTTAGAAAAAATTTAATTTGAAAGTGAGCGAGTATAAAACAAAGTTTCGATGTCTAATAAAATTTGTTTTCAATGTCACTGTAATCCCTGTGATTTCAAGGCCATACAATTGTAATGTATGTAGATAACCAAATCGTAATTACTCCCAACACTATCACCAAATGTTTTTTTCAACCAGAAATAACTTTAAATCATTGACAAATAGTATTTACCCCCGGTTATTGGGAGTAGAATAACAGATGAATGAACTATTCATAAGATAAGGTAATATAAATTTGCTGGGCCGAACTATCGTGGTATTGCCATTCTTTCAACTATACCAAAACTATTTGAAAAAATTGTTGTAAATAAAATAACACCAATTTTGAATAAAAAATGAAACGAACAACAACATGGTTTCACAAAAGGAAGATCTAACACGTTTAAAATTATGGTATACACTTTTCCGAAATCCTAAAATTAATGTAAAATGGATATCAAATTGATGCTGACTTCATTAACGCTTTCGATCCTATAGATCACGGGATTTTAATCAAGAAACTCTTGCTATGTTCGGTATATCAGGTTCTTTCTTAGCATGGATATTTCCTCTTACCTTACAGAAAGAACACAAATGTAATATTCAAAGGCCTGTTATTTAAAACTATATATGTTACCTCGCGAGTACCTCAAGGTATCGATTTAGGCCCACTCCGTTTCAACATATTTATTGCAGATTTCTCCACAAATTTAGGTGGTTTTAATCATATTGCTTTTGGGCCGATTTTTTTTTTTTTTTTTTTTTTTTGCGTGGATTGGTGGGAATCTTCATAGACACAATGAGCCCCGTAGCTTCCATTGTGTGCCAGATTTTTACTGACTAAACCACACCCCTCCCATTAATACTAGTCCAACGGACTAACCATTAATTTATTGCTATTTTGATTTTCTTAAAGAAAAATTTTACGAAATTCTATCGTATTAAATCTAGTGGCTTAGTTCTTTTAAGCCTTCTGACATCATTTTGATTATCTAGCAATTGAGTGGCCTCAACGTTAACATGTCCCTCCAGACGAGCTATATGCTTTGTTGCATATCTTTTTATTTCATTTTCTATGCAAGGAATTTTTAGATCTCTGTGCAAATCACTGTTGCGAACATACCAGGGGGCATTTACCATGTTGCGCAAGACTTTATTTTGGAATTTTTGTATACAAAGTACATGTGTTTGTTTGGCACATCCCCATATTTGTATGCCGTACAACCATATTGGTTTGAGTATCTGATTATATAACAAAATCTTGTTATGTATAGGTAATTTAGAATTACGACCTAAGAGCCAGTACATTTCTCTATACTTATTTTCAATCTCAAATTTTTTCTTTTTAACGTGCTCTTTCCATCTAAGTTTGACATCTAATGTCATTCCTAGGTATTTAGCATTGTTTTCTTGGGGTATATTGACCCCATTCAGATTTACCAATGGTGGTTGATTTTCTAATTTTTTATTTGTAAAATTTACATGTACTGATTTTAACTCATTGAGTTTAATTTTCCATTTCTTTGTCCAGAGGTATAGCTTGTCGCTTGCTCTTTGCAATTTAATTGTAGCCTCGTCAATATTTGATCCTACTGCCATCAACGCAGTATCGTCAGCGAATGTAGCTACAGTTATATTTTCCATTTCTGGTAAATCATTGGTGTAGAGCAAATACAGTATGGGACCCAGAATACTACCTTGAGGCACACCCGTTTTAATATCTCTAATAGTAGAATACTCTTCGTCTTGTTTTATTCTGAATAGTCTGTTTTCTAGATATGATGAGAGTATATCTACGTATTGTTTAGGTAACATATTGTTTAGTTTATTTATTAAGCCTCGATGCCATACTTTATCAAAAGCTTGGGCTACATCTAGAAATATGGTAGAGCATACTTTCTTTTCCTCTAAAGCTTTTTCTATTATGTCTGTTATTCTATGAATTTGATCGATTGTCGAGTGCTTAGATCTAAAGCCAAATTGATAATTTGGAATCAGATTACTATTTTCTATGATCGGTCTCATTCGAATCAATAATAGTTTTTCAAATAATTTTGATACTATTGGTAGTAATGATATTGGTCTGTAGGATTTGACCTCATTTATGGGCTTACCTGGCTTTGGTATCATAATTATCTCTGCTATTTTCCACATATTCGGCACATACCTTATTCTTATAGCAGCGTTTATAATGCGTGTTAGCATTGTTATAGCTTTTTTCGGAAGTTCTTTCAGGACTTCCGATGTAATTAGATCAAAACCTGGAGCTTTTTTATCTCTGAGTTTTTTAATTTGTTCCACTATTTCACTCTCTGAAAATGGTGATATAACATTTTCTTGCCAATTATTATTTTCTTCAGCGAGATCATCCGAATCTGTCTCGTCTGGACAAAAAATTTCTTCAAGATGATCTGCGAATGTTTCAGCTTTATTTTTATTATCTCTCGCCCATTCACCGCTTTTCATTCTGATTGGCGGGATTTGGGAGATCGAGGTTTTTGTACTCTTTGTTGCTTTCCACAACGAGTAGTTATTTTCTCTTTTAGCTGATAAATTTTTTATATATTTTTCAAAATTTTCATTTTTAAGATCTTTAATTTTTCTTTTAAGATTCTGAGTTAATCTATTTAGCACAGTTTTGTCTGCCGGATCACGCGATTGTTGCCATCTGCGTCTAGCTCTTCTTTTTATTTTTATCATATTTAATATTTCTCTAGGGTAGTTGAATCCTACCGATTTATATTCACAATTTTTTGTATTATTCCATCCAGCATTTTGAATAATTTTAATAAAATTTTCTACTTCAGAATCTATATCACATTTGGATCTTAGTTTTGTTTTTATGTTTATTTTGTTTTCTATTTCTTGTTTAAAGCTAGCCCAGTCAGTTGTCTTGTTCGTTAGCAGAGGTTTCGACTGTTTTTTAATAACCTTTTCATATAGATTTAGTATGACTGCAGAGTGATCTGAGTCCAAATCATGGTTATCTTCTAGCTTAATATAATTGGGTGAAATTTTTTTTGTTATATAAAAATCAAGCAGATCAGGAGTTTTATTTCTATCAGTTGGCCAATAGGTTGGCTTACCGGTAGATTGGTAAATGCAGCCTTTTTCTTTTATAGCTTTTCTTAGCTCTCTTCCTCTCGTAGAGGTTACTCTAGACCCCCAATCTATGTGCTTGGCGTTGTAGTCACCTCCCAGGATAAATCTATCGCCAAGTAGTTTAAGAATTTCTTCAAACAATTTCTTCTTTTGGGCCGATGACATTAAAATTTAGCAAACTATTAAGATTAATTCTAATGTTATATGCTACTGCTGGTTAAATTGCATTCACTAAAAGAATGGTAAATGCAAGTTCATAAGTTTTTCACGAAACGGTATACTCTTCTCTTACATTTACACAATTGATAATACATCCCTTGAGCGAGCACTTGTGGTCTTGTACTGTATTTCTAAATGCTTTACACGCATTCAATAGAATATGGTATGAAGAATTTATACACAAAATATGCAATGCCTTTTCAGTTAACATTTGTAAATTACAGGAGCCATACATAAACAACAAGAAATTTAGAGTAGCACACGGAGTATCAAAATTCAAAACTTCACCCAATTGTAGCTGGAATTCCACAAAACAGCGTCTATGTTATACAAACAGTATACTGCGGACATTCTAATAACATCCCTGATCGACATGGCAATATTTGCAAACGAAATAGCTCTAATGGCAACAAGTATATCGCAGGCTTCAGCAATAAAGCAACTCCAAATAGGACTGGAAAAGATAAGTGGATGGACACATGATTGGAAAAATCGGTTCAAATTACTTATGCACTAACTAACCACTAACTTTGAGTATAACCTGTTTTATTTTAGTGATTTATGTCTTTGATGTAAGATTATACATCGTTTACATTTTATAATACTTTAATATTAAATATGCCTACTTTTTCTTTTCTAAATAAAAAACAAAAAATAAAAAAAAAGTATAATATAATTATAAATTAGTTAATTGTATTGCAATAACTTCATAGTTCGTAAGTTTATATTCCTAATTATTACTTAATCTGCTTGAATTGTAAAAAAAATTAAACTTTAGGATATACACTCGTATGAGCTTTGAAGCTCCTTTAGAGATATGGATAATTAAAATAAATGAATATATAAATAACATTGTAGCCCCAAAAGCAGAAACCGTGAAATATCTTCGATTACATCTTGACTCGCACCTTAACTGGAAGCACCACATTCAACACAATTACCATACAAATAAGCCATAAAACAATTATATTGATTAATAGGAAGAGAGTAGAAACTAAGCTTATACTCGAAACTCCAAATATACAACAGTATAATTATACACATTATTTGGACTTATGGCAGTCAGTTTTACTAGAAGTCTAACTTGCTACAACGTTGTCAAAACAAATTCTTCAGAATTATCACAAACACATTTTGCTATGATTCAACTACAGATATCCACAGAGATCTGAAAACAAAAATCTTTCATTAAGAATTATGCTATCGACGACGAAAGTAGATTAAATATTATTATAGTAATGTAAAAGCCATCCAGCTCTTAAACGTTTCAAATGTAACTGGAAAAGGAATTACATCATATACAAAAAGTCTCAAAAAGAATCTAGAAATGATATGATCAGTCTATATTGTTAAATGACAGCTCTACATTCTTAGATTTTAAGAGAGCTCCATGAAATCTCATCTTGATTGTTATTTCGAAAAGCATCACAAAAACCTAACATTTTTATCAATTTTCAATGGATATATTTTAATCCTCTTCATGATCGAATTTGATATATATAAAAGTACATAAATAACTATAAGATGTCGCATCGGGATATTTTTAAATTTTTTCGACTTGCGTGCGTAAGGGCGGGTAAGAAAATGAAACGAAAATAAAAACCGCATTTTATTTAATTTTATTCTGGTTTTTATTTTCTTTTTTCTGTATTTCAGTCGATGTATGTAGTTATGTAGATATGCAGAATATACAATGTATACAAATGTTTTTTTCCTATTGATTAACCATACGTGTAGATATATTTCAATATTTTGTCAAATCAAAGGTTCAAAATAAAAAATATAAAGAACATTTCAACACATACGTAAAAAGGTATATTTTTAAATTTTCATGATGTGATATGAAATTTATCATCATCATTCATGATATGATATGAAATTTACCTCCTTACAAAAAACAGAACAAAAATGGAATTCAATTATCATAGAAAGATAGAAACGTCGGCTGAGTTCTGCAAGGCTCCATAAGCCATTTTCACTTTTTTTTTGACTTAGAAACAGATTCTTAGGTTTTGCGACACGCTATTTTTTTTTGGCCCGTACCGTTTTTCACTATCTTTTACCGTTTCGGAGATATTTATTTTCGGATTAACCCATATCCACCTTTGTAGTACTTTGTTAATTATAAAATGACCCATAGGCCAATTTTTTGGATATAGGTTATTTTTGTCTGAAGTTTGACGTCAAAATTGGCTTATTTCTGAAATGCCCCATAACCATATGCCTGACACATATGCCCAACAAATGCTTTAAACTATCTAAAAGCATTATTAAAAATAAAATAATTGTGATTGAAATAGTACGCTTGCATTATGGGGAGAGAAACCATTGATGTCAAAAATGTATGGTTATTCTCGCCATAATAGAACCGTATGTTTTTAATAGTTATAATTTAAGGTATACCTAGGTAAGGTATATAATAAATAATTTTAAGTTCTTTAGTTTTTTAGTAATTGAGTTATTGTTTTATGTTATAATATTGTTTTTGTTTTAGATTATAATATTGTTATAAGAGAATGTGATTTCAATGAAAAAAACTGATTTTTAATTTTGAAATTTTTTCATACCATAAATATTTTTTAGGATGTATGGTCCACACATTTATTTGTAAAGTTTAGTGATAAAACGACCAATATCCAAGTATTTTTGACCCACGTGCATGGAATAAAATCAACTTGTTCAAAAAAGTGGATATGGGTCGTTTGGGAATCGATTTCGAAAAACAAAAATTCCTATAACTTATAAACTAAAAGGCTTAGGCACTTGAAATTTTGTAATTAAAATAACAGTATTAGCTTATTATGAAAGCTACAAAAAATCGTATCGTACAGTTTTTTTTAAGTAACTTTAAACTTCAAATCGCGTTTACTCGAAACCGAGTTGATGGCATATGGAGCCTTGTAGAACTCAGCCGACGAAATAAATAAAAATGAGAATTTTGTTTGGCTGTTTTCTTCACCCCATTTTCTCTTCCTCTATTGTGGGTCCTCATATCAGGCACGTAGTACAAAAAATTTTCTTCCAAAATGTATATGAGATAAGACTTCTTATTAAATTATATATTCATTGGTATAGTATGTAGTGCCCATCAATTAAATAACTGTACAATAAATGCATGCCTAATATTTATAAACCCCTCCAAGAATGAGTAAGTTATGTAAAAATATGACAAACATATTTAATTCAATCAAAACAAACCAGAAAAAAATGTTTTTACAACCATATTGTAAAAAATTTCATTAATTCAAAAAAATAATTTTTATTTGATTGTCCAAAAAATTTTATAAGTTACTGTACATAAAAAGTTGAAATTTAAATTTTTATAAAGTTTTCTTAAAAGTTCATTCTATAAATAGAATTTTTTTTCGAAATTTAAGAATTTCAATAATATAGTTTTTCAATTCCAATGTTAGGTATACAGATTTAAAATTGACTGTACACTGACTTAAGATATCTCATGAGGCTTAAGAAAAAGTGATACAAAAGGATGTTTTTCGTTTTAGAAATTGAAAGAATTAAACATACTGCATAATATTGCATGTATATACGTTTATTAAAATGCTGAACAAATAAATTTTGACTCAATGTATTTAATGTCGTCAGGGGAGTGTATTAAACATTAAATAACAATTATTAAAAATTAGTTTATTTTGAAAAAAGTTTTAGTTTTTTTTTTACTGATTTTATAATCATAATAAACGGAAAGCGGTTAAACGGATTTTGAATTTCGAATTTTTTAGGAAGTATCAGTTTTAGGGAACTATCTCATACTTTTTATGCTATTTAATATTGGGGACTATGATTGAAGACGATAACGCGAATATTTCATCAAACGTTGTGTTTTGGTTGAAAACGATCGACAAACGTACTGTAAGCGATTTTTCGAAAATGTCTTCAATTGAAAACGCTCGAAACCAGATTGTTGAATAAAAGTGAAACGTGTTGTTGGGCTGACGTTTGGAAATTTAATAATTAAAAAATGTAAGTAATTTTTAAAATTTAATAGTTTTAATGGAAACGATTTAAGATGTATTTTCTTCTACTAAACTTTTTAAATATTAATTTAAATATAAGTTTTTATGATTAGGAGATAAATAAGTTTTTGTGAAAAATTATTTCTCACAATTGCAATCGGTAAAACTTAATTATAAATTTCTTACCTATACGCAATATGATAATTTCTTTGTAAATTTATTAGCACTTATTTTTGTATTTTATTAAATAAAAATGATCTTAGAGCGGCGCATTTTCCGTACGTTTTCAATCATAAGCCCCATTAAGCTGTTAATCTCCACTCTCTATGATTCAGTATAGAGTAAAAAATGTTTCTCTTCATATTCTTGATGCTATCACTGATTGAAATTGATTAGTAATCATCGGCATTTTAAAAATTTATTTCGAAAACTTACTTTGTCAACCGTAATAGATTGTACTTTTTGTGAAGTGTAAGGTTCAGAGATTCCGAAAATACTTTCAAATTAGAATTTGACATTATACTTTGTAATGTAACGTAGACGGTCGAATAAAATGTTTGTTGCCACATGATACAAATACGTATTAGAGGACTATACAAACTGTATATACCGCTGTACCAGTGCAGCTATAGTGTCGGCTATGAATAGATAAAATTTGAAATTATGTTTGACTGAATTTCTTCTGTCGACATACAAGAATGTGTTATTTGACAGTTGGAATCTTTAAAATTTTTTGTTCATAGAATACAATATTCTGTAGTTGTTATTTAAATGTATATATACTTAAAAAATATATGATTACTAGGGGCCCCTGTTGAGTAATTATAATTCAAGTTGAAGCCAAATTTATAGTTTTTAAAAGAAAAGTAATTTATTTACTGGCATAGACTTCTCACGATAAAGGAGAAACCACTCATATTCAATGAAAAGTTTTGAGTTTAGTAAGTTTTATAGATATAGGTCATATAAATACACCTCCCTCATATACTGTTTTGTTTCCGCTATATTCCCTATAGTAAGTGGCATTTAGTCTATATACATGTATATACATTATACATATTTTTAACCAAAACTATATGATTACTATAAATGATCAAAGTATATAAAACAATAATTTGAGACAGTTACTTAAAAAAATTAACAATAATATGTTGAATGACAAATAAAATAGAAATTTTTTCAACCTGTATGCGCATTTCTGTTGTATATACAAATTATTTACATATTGAAAGTTCAAAAATAATATTAGAGGATGTCTACTGTGCAGGTCCTTAAATGCTTGTCTATTCTAGAACTAAGTTCAATTAATATGAAAAATACGACTGACAATTTGCAGAGTAATGCAGGGCTAGGGCTGTATTTTATCACCCATATTGTTTTTAGTAAAATGGATGACATAATGACTACTATTGTGGTTGTAAATGAGAGGAACTATATCCAGTGACATCCCTTCGAATATATCACCCCCCTTAAATTACGCCGTCGATGTGTCTTTATTGTCACATACGAATGGAATTTTAAACGATATGTGCCAAAAGATGTATGACATGGTACAAATCAATGCAGGTAAACCCGAAATCGTGCGTACAACTCGCACATTACAACATCTGATATTCCATGAAAAAACGCGTATCGAAGAAGTAAGTATGTTCAATTACCTGTGTGTCAGGATCGTGTCATTAGATGGAGGTGCCGATTTGGTTACTGAAGACAGCATCAACAAGCCCAGTACTTATTTTGGGATGCTCTCAAAAATATGGCAGGCAAACAACATATCTCTAAAATGCACAAAGATAACAATCTTCAATGCAAGCGTATAATGTGAGCAGTCCTGCGAAACTTCGAAACTTGGAAACTCCAATTGTACATCAATAGATGCCTCCAACGCATCCTAAACATTCGTTGGCCACAAACCATTTCCAACATAAACAAATAGATGTGGAAATCCGACAGAGTAAATGGCATTAGACCGGGCATGCAATGCGAAAACCTAACAACAACATCCCGAAACAATGTTTTGAATGTAATCCACAGGGATACATGCTGGGTTGAAAGACAAAGAAAAACATGGAAAACAACAGTCTTAGCCGAAGCAAGTACCCCAGCAAAGAAAATAGAAGATAAAAGAACAGAACAGGACAATGATGATGATGATGAATTTGAAACAAACTTTACTATACTCTACTGGTGTACTCTTTACATATATTTTTATGAATTCTTCATAAATGTCGACCGATGCGCCACGACACAATCACAGCGTTGCCAAAATTAGCTATATTGATGTGCCATTTAAGCCTTACAATAGTTTTATGATATAATAGAGTTAGAGTTAAAGAAATAGTAATTAAAAAAAACTAAATTAAACATTGGTTTTTATAGGGTTAAAATTTAGTTTTATGCTCATTTATTTTAAATAGAGATTTATTTGGAAAGGGATCTATAGGGACAACTTCAAAGACTTTTCTATTTCTCTTTGAAGGTGAAAATCTTTGAAAAAACTTCAAGAGTATAACTTGAAGGATAACTATAAGTACTTAGACTATGATCTTGTGTTAGCCTCAAAATATCTAAATACATTCAAGATTTGAAGTTTTTGTTACTTTAATATTCTTCCTGAATGTTGCAACAATACCATTGTAATTAGTGAAAACAAATTAAATTTCTTCATTTTTCTTTGTTTTTTTATTTCTTATATTCTTAGAATTCTTTATTTTGTGTTAATTATTGTAATAATAAAAGATTACAGAACAAAGCTTAAAAAATTATATGACGTAATAGTGTACCATTTGATTTATACATATACATTGTATATGTTTTTAAAAATTTAATTTTGCTCATTGCAATTATTGTGATTTTTTTTATAATAATGTGAATGAATTTATCATAAAAAGCTAGATATAAAATTTGTTACAACATTTTCATACTTAAAACATTTATACTTATATATTAAGTCATACATATATGTATATAGAATTCATTTAATATTATTGTCTAAATAGTTTTTTTTTTCATATAATATACATATTCATACATATTTATAATTATTTAGAAATTTATCAACATCATAATGATAATCATGATCATCTCTAGCAAATCAGTTACATTTAACAAATACAACCAAAGTATTTTTTTTTATAGCAAAGTATAAAAAAAACATAAAAACTCTCAACTCAACACTGCACACAATTCAAAAAATTTTCTAAAATGTTATTCAAGACTTGGTTATACATCTGGTGTAGTTTACCACTCAATATAAAAAAACAAAATGTTTCCACTTTGTATACATCAGTTTGAATTTAGAAAATTTTTATTTTATGTATATGTAAGTATGTGTAATTGAAATAAAACTGGAGTATAATACTGGTATACCTAGTTGTGGGATTCATTGAGAAATATATAAAATGTGTAAATAATTCGTCAAATTTTTAAAAATTTGAAGAAAAATATTTTTTTTTTGGTTAAATTTAACCCAGTTTTATTTATATATATTTTTTTTCAATTTCTTTAATGCAACACAACTATAATCTTAACTGATTATAAAGGCTTAATCTTAACAAAATGAACAAAATAATTTAATACAGAATAACTAAAGTGTAGTGGCAACTCAGTCAACTTTGCTTAATGTCAGAAAAACTAATAAATATGTAAAAAATTAATTAAAACATGCTGGGTCGCGCATTAGATATAGCGCCTGCCTTGCATTCCATATGTTGCAGGTTCGATTCGCGATGAAAGCAATATGTGCTATAAGTTTTTCGACCTGGTCCAGTACCCTATGTCTTTGGGATAAATAAATTACATTAAAAATAGGCCCACATCTCGAAAGAGAAAAGAGCCTTTGAAAGCTTAACTGCAGGTAAACAGATATTATATATAAATAAATAAATAAACAGTTAGTTATGAATATAACTCAAACCATTTATATTGAATGCTGAACGTTATCTATAACTACAGTGCCACATTTTTGATGAATCTTTTCAGAATTTCGCAAATTTTTTTTTTATTTATTTTTTAACATCAAACATTACACCGAAAAAAAAAATTATTTACAGAAACGGTGGCTATTTCCTTATTTAACTAACTTAATTTTAAATAAATTTTTTAATAATTTTCGTTTTCAGATTTATACTTTTAATATTTTTCTTATAATCTATACCAAGTTACTACTTAACTTATGTATTTTTATTCTTTACTAACTATTTATTTTTGGTAAAATTTTACTAGCATTTCCGTATTATACCAAATGGATGCTCCATATGCCAGCACTGGCCTTATAAGTGTTTGATAGGCTATCAATTCTACTCTGGGCTGGATTGTTTTATTGTAAAACAACCATTTCGCTGCCATTAGAGCTTTGGTAGAATTTCGTGAATGAAGTAGAAGAAGTTCAGTTTTTAACTAAACTTTATTTAACTGTTTATCTTGAATTTATTAATGACTCAAATTTGACTCAGAAAAAATGTTTAATATTCATAATCACAGATTAATGTTTGAATTTGTGGTAGCTGAAAATCATTGAATGTATAAAAAACGAACCATAAGATAGTAGATGAGTAAATTCGGCAAATGTAGCTTTAAATTGGACACCTCTCAGAATATACATCATGTTGGAAGGTCACAGAAGACCTAAAAAATAGCAGTTTTAATGAAAAACCATAACAATGTAAAAAAGGCGGCCGCAAATACGAAAAATTAAAAACTCAAGTATCGTGTTTTGGTAAAACAAATATGGGTACTAAAATAAAACATTGTTAAAATTAGTATCTATACGTTGAAATGTTACCGGCATGAAAATTCAAAATATATGAATCTGGTTCAGAAACAAATTACAAATGTTGATATTTCAATTTGAAATGGAAATGCTAACAAATAAATAAATTTTGAGTGATTTGTATTTCGAAGAAGGAACAACGCCAAAATCAAATTTGTTAAACTAAATCGAATAGATATAGGTAATGATGATAAGTAAAATTTTAGCTTTCAATATAATCGATTATGGTGCCAATTACACATCATTCGTTTCAACAATCATTTCGTCCATATATATTCACAATATATGGATGAAAAGAATGATGACCGATGACACATCAATCATGCCCTCGTCAATCTTTTTATGCATTTTGTGTCATTTTGCAAGGACACTGTGGAAGTGTTCTGAATATATTGATGATTCCGAAATATATATGAATATTAAAAATATAATTTTTGGTCTTCAATTTAAATTGAATTTTTAAAGTAAATGTTGGGTATAAAAAACAACAAATTATTTTTTTGCACATTTGAATAATATATCAATCGTTTTTTTTATAACAATTGCTATAATTATTAAAATTAATATAAAAATTATTCTTTTTGAATTACATCGCAAATTAATATTATAACATTATCTGAACATTCCCAAAAAATAATATCTGAACATTCCCCAAAAAGCCATTTTTTTAATTCCGCTGATTGAACACATGATTGATGACATGATTGATGACATGATTGATGACATGATTGATGGGAATTTTGCTTGCATGATTGATGACATGATTGATGAGAATAGAACCAACATCAATCATTTCTCATCAATCAACGGTCAATCAAATATATGGATGAATGATTGACAATATACGGATGAACGATTGACGAATGATTGATGTGTCATAGGGCCCTATAAGATATATACCTAATGTCAGAACAATACAAAATAGTATATTAGAAGCAAAATCATAAAAAAAATTGTAATATCAAAATATTTCGGTTTTCGAACAACTGGACATTGATGGTCGACAAATGAAAGATCTTTATCGACTCGATATATTTCTAAATTTTTAAAAATCAAATACAATTCAAATTCTACTTTAGACAGATGAATTTTTAGTACAATGCACATTTCTTGTCAATTTGCCAATAAACAGAAAATTACTTCTATTCAACTAAAGAGTGCTCCTAGTACTAAAAATATCTTTTCGAGAAAGCTATAATAGGTCTAACGGCAATGGTGATAGTCACATAAAGAACCAAAACTCAGTTAAGAATCTAATCTAATGCAATCTAATTTTTAGAGCCACTGGTTTTATATTTTTCACCCTGAATTGAATATAGTATGCATTCTCATTTTATATAAAAATGGTTTCTAGGACAAAAATTTTGTAAAGAAAATTGTGTACACATAATAGTACAGCACATGTATACATCTAAGTATATACATAAGTTTAAAAAAAATAATTCTAGTAAATTTTCAACAAGGTATACGAGTACTATATAATAAAACAATATGTAGAAATAGAAAATAAACAGAAAAAGAATATAAAATAGCAATAATAAAAAAAAAAAAAAAAACTTGAAACAAAAAACGTAAAATTATTTTTCTTTCAATTGTGTAATGACTTATGACGATACTATGTAATAAAATACTTACAATTACAAATACTAAACGATAGAGAATTAATTGTTGTTCAAGTAAAAATGTAATTTTCTTTTCTTAAATACAAATTGTTTTTAAAATATCATATTTTTGGTACTGAGAAATCTAAAACTGTAAGAATCAAAATCCTTTAAAGAACTTATTTTCAAGAACTTGGTATTATTATATAGTTAAAAATGATTTAATATTAAAACACTACTGTACAGGATGATTTAAGCTCTTTAATGAAAATATTTTAGTATATACTTAAATAAAATTGTTCATATAGACATGGTTGTGATTTTATGAATTCCTATAAAAATATTTAATACAACCACATAATGCCACTAATATTTAATAATTGAAATAAGCTAAATCAAATAGATTTACAGATATCTTGAACAGGTAAAACAAGACTGATATCACAAGATCACAATGACACTAATTGAAGAAAATAATCAAATTTGGAAAATTACAATGGTCAATGGTCAATTTATTGAATGTGTAACAACAATGTTGTTTACACATTCAAAAAAATGATGAATTAAAAGATTCTATGATGGCTATCAAAACCTCAATAGATCTTCACTTTGAGACTGGTAATTGTAATTATATAATGATGGATATGCATATGATGCCTAAAAAAGCCTTAATAATCCAATGACGAAGTCTCTCAGCTATCCAGAAAGTCATAACTAAATTCAATTGAAATTGAAATTCAAGTATAGAGAATATTGTGTGTTTTAATTTTTAAATTATATATTTAGTAAGACTCTTACTTGAAGTTAATTAGGTTTTTTAGTAATTACAGTGAGTTTTTAATTAAATTACAATTTGGGACCGATTATGCAATTAATTATTCAATTTTTCAATTTTTTTTGGAAATTAACCAACCTTGTTAATTGGTATTCAATGTTTAATATTGCAAAAAAAAATATCATAAATAATTTTAAGACACCCTCTACCCTCTAACTACGAGTATTAAGAAATACAAAAAAAAAACTCATTGCCATAATACAATTTCCTGAGTATTTAATGATCTAAGACTATAATCATATGTACTCAGCTGATCTACCTCTACCTCTTTTACCAACCTCGGATAATTCAAAAAGATAAAATTTTATTCTGAAAATTTGTTGTTTTAAATGCCGAGTTAATTGTTGCGATTTTAATTCTTTATAAAATACAGAATGCATAACGGTAATAAAATTTTACAGTTACATGTATTTAATTTAAAATGAATAAAGAGCAGGTGGGTAATTTTGAACGAATCCTTTAATTCATTATAGAACAATAATTTTACTTACAATTTTCTAGGTATTTTGATCTATATGTGGGTAGTTCTACGTAAAGTATGGGAAATGGAATGTTATATGTAAGTTAAAATTAACTTTTTAAATTTTTTTTTTTTTTGAATTTGTAAAAGATCACATTTAATGTTGATTATTTTTAGAAGTTAGGAATATGTTTAATAGCACTTTTTTAAAATTTTGTCAGGATGATAGATATTTCGAAAAATTGTACCAAAACGAAATTTTGGAGATTCTGTAGCAAATTTTTTTGCACATTTTTTTTACAATTAAAATAAAACTAGCATAAATTGCTAATCTAGTAAAGATTGGGTGCAGTGTAAAAATTATGCACATTACAATTCAAAACAGCAATAACAATGTAAAGTAAATATGTATCATTTCTCAGTACATTTTACATCTAACTACTTCCATAATACATTAAAAAAAAATTGGTTTATTCTCTCAATTCAAATTGTTTCATTCATCATGAACTGTTTTTTACATTATTATTGTTGTTATAAAACGTTTCACACAAAAATGAATATATTATATTTGTATATATACTTTTTTGCAATCAAATTCAAAATTTCGTCAAACAAATTAAACAATTTCTTTTCAAATTAAACATTTTTTTTTATCCAAATTCAACATTTTTTCCTAAATAGTTTTTTGGATTGCAACATTTAGTTCTTTTAAGAAAATTTTTTTTAAAATTATAATGTTTTCAGACTTTTGTTACATACTGATACTAGTATTAGTGAATTATGTATAATACTTATTATTTTTAAGTTAATATAAAAACATTTGAATTTGGATAAAAAAAATGTTTTATTTGAAAAAGAAATTGTTTAATTTGTTTGACGAAATGTTGAATTGGACTGTAAAAAAATATATAAGATATAGCTGAATTCAAATAGTTGGAGCTTTGTGTAACATTATGACTTATAATTTTGTTAATTTTCTGATTTATTTTTGATAATATTTAACTTTATCCTAAGTGTAATTATTAAATTAATGAAGAACTCAGATGCATGATTGCATTGCTATACGGATAATCCAAATGAGTTTATTTGCAATTGGTGAGATGTGACCAGATACCAAATTTTTAAATTTCTAAAACTTGCTTCATTTTTAAGATATTACATGACATCTCAAATACAAAATAAGTTGGAAATGTTCAACTATTCAATTTATTTATATTTATTGGAATATATTTTAATCAACAATTAATATTTTTATTTCTTTATTTTGAATTTCTGGCTCTACGTTTCACTGTTTCAATTACTCACCACGGTAATGTCAATTTTTATATTTTTTTTTTTTTTGATATTCACAAATTATTAAATTTATGAAATTTTTAGAAATATATCACAAGGTTTTACAAGGGCTGATAAATTAATGAGATAAAAATAATTATCCATGACAATGATATAATGTTCCTCTGATAGCACACACATCTAATTAAAAAGGTATAATATCACTAAAACTTCAAATTAATAAATTTTAATTCCAGTACGTTTTTTAATAAATCATTGTAATTTCGATTATCCAAGAAGCAATAATCTTTTAAATTTTGATATTATGAATAGGCCCGGCCAATATAAAGCTTTCTTGTAAATAAAATACGATAAAATTTATACTGAAGTTTCAAATTAAAAATATTCAACGAATTTAATCATATGACACAGAAATCCTCACGCTGTCTATTACATTAAATCTATGAAAAGAATAATCGCTTTTAATTAAAAAAAAAACTCAAATAGCTAATGTAGTTCTGATATGGCGAAGTTGAAATTGGTTTGAATTCAATAGAATTCTGACATTAGATTTTATTGTTGACAATATAGTTGTGATAAGCCAAAACAATGACAATATTTCAAGTTCAATATTTTCTGTAAACTAATTAAGATTTAAAAAAATATTCCAACCCTATTATATTTTGCTATAGAATAATATATACTAGAATTAAACACTTTCTGCAGAACTACCCATGTATATATAAGATCAAAATACATCAAACATTTAACATATGTGTATTGGGGTTGCTAACTATTAAAAATATCAGATGATTTTTGTACATTAATTTATAATAATTGGGTATACATATTAATTAGGGTAATATGCACATAGTTCATGGAAAATGATATATCTCGAATTTGAATTTAGTCAAGATAATAAGGTTCAAGAATACATGGCAGAAAAAATCAACTTGTATTCAATTTGAAATTTTTTTTACAATATTTCAATATAAGCTTGTTGGGTTTTAAACTAAGATCAACTTTCAATTTTGAGTCTTCTGCTATCACTCTTATTCAAAGCTATTTAAATAATAGAAGTCAATTTGTGTACTGAAATGATGTTAAATCTAATAACGTACCCGTTTTATGTAGTGTACCTCAAGGATCCATACTGGATCCTTTGCTTTTTAATATTTTCATTAATGATTTGTCCTGTTGTTTGTCTGAAGCCCATTGTAGATAATATGCTGGTGATGCCCAAATTTACATAAGTAGTCCAGTTTCTGATCTTCACCACTTGATCGCCAAAATTGATCCAATGATGATCTCAACGCCGTAGCTTTCTGGGCTCTAAACAATGGGATACGAGTAAATCCGTCAAAATCCCATTCTTTGGTTATTTATGTTCGAAATATATCGACACAACAAATCTTCCGAATGTAAAACTTAATAATTCTATATTAAAATTCGTAAATAGTGCTAAAAATTTAGGTGTTGTGTTAAATAAAACTCTTACGTGGAATGATCACATTAATGCTATTTCTAAAAATGTTTTTTTTAAACTACGTAAGTTCTGGAAATTTACTTATTATATTAGTGAATGGGTGAAAAAGAAACTGGTTCTGTCGTTAATCTTTCCACATTTCACTTATTGTGATGTAGTTTATTCTGGTATGAGTACAAGTGAGTTTTTCAGACTAAAGGTGATTTTCAATGCTTGTACACACTTTGTCACAAACCGGCATAAATTTGACAGTATTAAAAATGTTTCTAAAGTCATACTTGATTGAGTCGAATTTTTGGTAATTTCTAAAGAGCTAGGGTAATTCCAAAAATTTATTTATTTTTTTGTGAACATTAAAATTTCAATTCAAATTAAAACAATTGCTTTTGTTCAAGCTACTTAGCACTAGAAAAATTTTGGATTTGATATTTTGATGTCGAAATTGTGAAATAAATTAGATTTAGCTTAAAACAATATTAAGATTTCCCTCGTTTTCGATTGTTCGAATTTCATTAAGAAAAGAACAAAATATATTTTTATTTAGTATACTTCAAATGAATTTTTGCTCCATTATTCACTCATTTGATGGTTGTGATTTGAATGTCTTACATATATTAATTTTCTTTTTGTCTGAAGTCTTTTATAACAACAACAATAATAATGAAAAAACTGTTCATTATGAATTAAGGAATGAGAATTGAGAAAAGAAATTAATTTTTTTTATGTATTATGGAAGTAGGTGTAGCTAGAAGTAAAATGTAGTGGTGAGAAAATAATATCTCAGTCGGAAATTTCACTCATTCCGAAGTCATTCTTCACGCATTACATTTTGACCGCATGACTACTTCCTTTTTACCATTGCGATTTCATGTTACTTTTCTTAACGAATGTCATAGGGTGTAAGTAGTCCCTTATACATTACAATTTCATGCACAAGAAAGTACTTCTATACATAGATGAAAATGTAATACTTGAAAAGGTGCTACTACGAATGAAAATAAATTCACTTTAGTAAATAAGGAGGGGCTTGAATAAAAAAATACTTTATTTTTTCTATAATTTAAATTTTTTTATTTTTTTTTCCTAATGTTCTTAATTATTATTATCTTAAAATCTGAAATTTGTAAATTAATTTATTTTCTATTTATTTAAACAACAACCACAATATTTGTCACTTTATTAATTGACTTTATTATCACAACTGAGAGCTCAAAATGTTTTCAATTTTAAATAGAAAAAAATTGTTGTTTTTACCAAAAAAAACATCGTTATATTATTCAGACATGTCTTCAATTTTACATCGAATATTTTTTTTTTTTTATTAAAAAACAAAAATCGTTATGTTAATCAGACTACACTGTTACAAATTTGATGCACTTTTCTTTTTAATGTATATTTGGAAGTACTTCGTACGCTTCGTATGTTACATTTAGATTCAAAAGTAACCCATGAAAGTTTCAGCACTTTTCATTGATGAAATCATCAATGAAATTTGAAATAGTTCAAAAATTTCCGACTGGAATTAATACACTTTACTAGATTAGCTAATATTTATACTAAAATTTTAACTAATAGCTATATAACATTTAAGTGAAAAAAACATTTTCGTATTATTGCCATGATAATTATTCAATATCTTTCGATGAAGATATTTTTAGATTAAGATTACTAATTCAAATCAGTATTCAGTATGACAGTCATGATTCAAATTACTGTTTTCATGGTATACAATTATACATTTATTATCGTCGACAGCTGGTAACTCTATCCATCTATTAAATATGAAATTTGCTTGCTTAAAGTTTAAATTCTTTTATTTGGTAAATTGTATACTGGAATTGAGTATAAATTTGTCATGGTAATTTAGGTGATTTAGGTAAATATTAATTACAGTTAAACGTTATTATTTTTTTTGTTATTTTTTTTATTTGTATTATTTTGTGAAATTGTTTGGTAAATAAATATATAATTGTAAGTATTAAAAAGGATATAAAATGAGAAGAATTAATGTTGTATAGAACCACTGTAAAAGTTGAATACAATAATTATTCTGTAAAATAAGTAAATTGTTAAATTCTATTTATAAATAATTTTATTAAATTTGAATATTATAAATGAAAATTTTGTAAAAGAGTTTTTCATAATCAAAGAATAAAAAATTAAAAGTTTTGTTTTTAAATGTGTAATTTACTAAAATGTTTATATTGTTATGAATTAGCAAAAAAAAAAAAAAAATAATTAATTGTATATTAGAAAATCTTAAAAAAAAATTATGTATTTTAATTTTGTGTAATTATATTAATGGAATTTTAAGATTTTAGAAAATAAAAGCTAATTAGAAATTAAAATATAGTTTGTAAGATTAGTTTATTATGGTTGACTGAACATTTCAATATAAATAAACTTTTATGGTAGATTTTTGTACTAAAAAAGACTTAAGTTATAATGCTAGTTTTCAGAGAGGTGGAGAACCGATTTTTTACGATACTATTTTTTGTTACTTTTAACCAGATCAATTGAAGTACCCTTTGTCATTGGGATTAAATACATGACAAAAAATAATTGAAAGCATAATCTGGTAATGGCTTTAATAAAATGAAGCTATTCTATTTAAGAAGGCTTAGTTCCAGACAATAGCAGTAGTTTTCCACATTTAATGAGTTGATAAGCTGGTCAATATATACCAAAAAAACCAACTTTCTGCTAAATCGCAATAGAGCTGTCATGTTTCCAACAGCCTGAGTCTCAGGTTTGTAAAAGAGTTGGGCATTCTCCTACAACATGTGTCAGCGTCTATAGGTTGGGTCTTCACTTAGTGATAGTCTACGCATGTGCTTATTCATGTGGTTATGATCACTAAGTATGCCCACCATCTTCCTACAGTCTGCTCTATTGAGATTTAGCAGGAAGTTTATTATTTTGGTGTTTATTCTTGGTGCATATACTTTGGAGATCCTGTCACCTTCAATACGCACCCAAAGAATATTTGCTTCCCTCTTCAGGGTGTTTTCTACCGATAGTTTAATATTTTTAATAGGTATGCAAACTTAGAGTTCTAGTCCATAAATCTTGCTCGCCGAAGATCTGGCTATAGCTCGTCAATCTTCTCATTTGCACTCAAGCCACTGTGACCCGGTATCAGTTGTATGATACAGATCAGTTGTATCTTATTTCGGAGCTCTATGAGGCTCGGGCTTTCTGAACCTTCTCCCACCAATCTAGATTTGAAGAGGTTACTTTCAAGAACTTTTAAGACAGCTTGACTTTGTTAAACCGTCTATTTGCTCCTTTATTATATTCACTGCTGAGTTCAAGCTGTTCATTTTCCAAAAATACGCCAGGTCCAACGCCTAGGGCCATAAACGACCCGTCAGTGAAAATGTCCGAGGTGTTTGAGAACCTGCCTTACTTAATTAAGCACAAAAAGGTGATTCTCAGTTACTGTTAAGTGCATTAAAAAAAAAAATCGATACTGCAATTCTCACAATGAAATGAAAATTGAAAGTTGTTACAAGTTGTCACATGTGTACATCTCCATCTCCCATTGAACCAGTCATAATATAATCTATCAGCCAGCGTACACGGATCGACGCATAGAAATCATTAGCTTTCAGACCCTCTTTCCTATAAACTAAATTTTAGATGGGGATATTTTGTCTGCACTCAGACACCACTAATTTTTTTCAACATCGAGGTAACATACTAATACAAACAAAAAAAAATTTTTTTGTTTTTTTTTTCATAATTTGTAAAATTTTTTGCATTCAACGCAATCAAAAGAAAAAGTTCTATAATATAAATTTTTGCGACAGTTAATAGTTTTAACAAGACAAAGCTAGTCATAAAAATATAATATAATTTAAAAACTATAATTTTTATAATAAAAATTTATTAATATAAATTTATTATCTAAAATCTTTCAATATTTCATATTCAAAGTTTTTTCTTAAATAAAAACTACAAAAATACTTAAAATTGTCCGCTTATAAAACAACATACGAGTATGGTTTTGTTCGATGCTTTATTCTTTCTTTCTACATACACATCCAATGAAAAGTGATACAATAAATTTAAAATCGTGTATTTTGGAGCCTTCTACATGTTACTAGTAACATGATACACGTGTACTTCGGCTGTGTGAAACTTCTTGGAAATTAAAAAAATAAATAAACGGAAGTTCTCGAAAGGAAAGGAAGATTATTAGAAAGATGTTTGGCTATATAAGAGGCAACGCAATGGTGCCTACAAAATCCGTACCAATTATTTATTTATTTATTCAAATAACCTAAAAGAGCCTAATGGTTCGTATAAGATGTGTATAATTATTATGTTTTACAATTGACGCAAACAATAACGAAAAATTTTTAGTGCAAGTTAACAATAAATCGAAATATAAAAGTAAAAAAAAAAATTAATTAAGAATGAGGAACGTTGTACGCAATCATACAAACATATAATAGCAAATAAAATTTCGATGCCTCAGTCAAATGTAACATTTCATAATCAGGTGATATGTAACATTTTTAATGGGTAAACATGGGGGGTGGTATATGAGAGTAAGCTGTCTCTATAAAGTTAATATGCAGAATGATTGATTTTGAAGTCTCAAATGAGTTGTAGTGCTACAGAGATGATGGAGATAGAATATATTTTATGATTAATTAATAATTTTATATTTTATTAAATAAATGAAAAATAAAAAAAAAACAATTTTTAATGGATTTTAAAAATTTCTATTTTTATACAATTCAGTTTACCTGTTTTTTTTTTTTTTTTTTTTTTAGATTCAATTTTGTCAATAAATTTTCTTTCATCCTATAATCAAATAATTCACTTTGATGTCAAAACATTAAATTTAAAATGGAAAAAAAAATAGTAAATATTCAGGATAAATTAAATTAAATTGTTCATAATTGAAATGTTTTTAATTTTTTTTTTTTATTTATTTAATATATACAGAATGACAAGCAAACAAAAAAAAAAATATTTATTTAGGACAACAAGGACATTGAGTGGTTCAACTGCATAATTACAATGTGAAATAAATGCCAGTAACAAAATTAGCGACGGTAATTTCATTCATCGGATCATTAGTATCAGCAGGACTAAAAATGCTTTTTAAAATCACCGTTATGGTAAAACAAATTTTAATTCTATATATTTCGCGCCAAAAAAAAAACAAAAAACAAAAAAGAAATACAAAATTTTGTAGAACTTTTTTAAAATTATTGTGTTCGTTTTGCCAATAATTATGAGCCCATTATGATTGTTAAAAAAAAAAAAAAATTTTCTGAATTTTACTTCAAAAATGTTAATAATAGGAATGGAAGAATCAAATGGATGAATAAAGAAAAAATAAATAAATAATAACAACAACAACAACAACAACAACAATAGTATAGTAACAACAAACCACAAAAAGCCGCATGATTACTGGCACAATAACTACGTTTTGCTTGACTTGACATTTCATAAACCAATTTCGGTTATAAATAGGAACATCAAAAACTATTCATTGGAACAATGCCATAATGAGGATACATCCCTAACATATTTAAATTCATTTAATATGTATAGAGAGAAAAACGTTTATATTTTTTTGCTTCAAAATAATGCAGTTATTCTAATATAAAACTTCCGATTCTTTTTAATTTCAAGCAGTTTTTGAGGTTTCTGAATATCTCATTTGCTTCAAAATGATTTTCTTTTTAATTTAAAAAAAAAAAAAAAAAAAAAAAACAATATTTTCTTTACAAAAAAAAACGGAATATAGAATTGAAAAACTTATAAAACAAATCTTTGAAATGAATGAAACCGCCCTAAATATTTCTCTCTCTTCTTCTGCATACATAAGGAAAAATTTATCAAATTAAACTTGTTGCCATTCCGTATTCGATTATACATTCCAAAGGAGCCAAATAACATCGACCTCTTAAAACTACAGGAATACAAAAAAAAACAAAAAAAAAAAAAAATGAAATATTTTTTTTTGAACTTCACACATAAACTTTTCAAATAAATTATTTTTCTTTTGTGGCTTTTATAAGCATCACATTTCACAGGCCCCCAACTCACATTTCATTTCAGAAAACACTTTCATAAAAAACTGAAAAAATATTAATAATAAAAAAAGAAATCATTTTATTCCTGTCAATTATGAGATGTCAGTAGAACGCACTTTGTTTATGACAAAAATATTGAAACCCTTTTCAGTACCCCAATTTTCAATTGAAATTGTGGTTAAAGTTCATTTAATGCATATGGGGACGTGAGGGATAATTTTCAATAAAATAAATGATAAAAAATCGTCAGGAATTGATGAATATGCAAAATTTTTTGATTATCAATTGCAGTTAATGTGTTATGGATCTTAGCCGTAAGGAAGACAATATTAGATCAGACCCCAAGGCTTTCTCAACTCAGTAAAACGTTTGTGAAAATATAACATATAATATGCTGGATGACGCAGAAAGTAGACCGCGTTCCTTTCAACTGAAACCTGATGAAAGCAAAACGACCTTTTTCGACCTGGTCCAGTACTATCCCACGTACCAATTTTATTGTAATAACACTTTTACGCACTCTTACAACAACACTATCAATAACATTCTTATACCTGTATTAGTGTTAATTTTAGTGCTCGGCGGTTGTTGCGAAACGTTATAAATATGTGCAAGATACCGGAGCAATATTGTTGCTATAATATTGTTATAGGATTAGTATACATAATATGTATTGGTGTATAATTTTTTATTTTGAAATTAAAATCTTTTGTGATGTGAATTTATATCTTGAAATTTATGATATACGAGAATGAGATAGGTATTATTTTTTATTTTAAAATACTAATTTTATGGATTTATACTTATTTTATTACGCACTTTTAGACTTATAACAACATTGATGTAGCACTTACTGAAAATCCAATTATAACAACTCCCGCAATTTATATAAGAACATCCTTATATCAATATTAATCACACTATTCCCATAAAAACATCATTATTACACCTTTAGTGATTATCGGGAGTCATATAGAATTCTTATAGCACTAATTTTGTTTTAATAACAATAAAATGTTACGTGGGATGTGTGACTAGGATAAAATAAATGACAAGAAAAAATAATAGGCTAACATTTCGAAAGGCAAATAATAGCCTTGAAAGTTTGGCTACATATAAATGTGCAGGTAACCTGATATATAAAAAAATATATTACAAAATATTACACAGCGCAATTTAGAAAAGTAAAATAAGAGACTCTTTCAACAGATGGTAGGTGATGTACAGATGAATGAATGCATAATTGTAAATAATCTTCAGCGCATATTAAAAGACAATGGCATCTTCATTATTATAGTGCTTTTAACAGTTAATGATCTGATAAATTACTTAAGATTTATAAAAATATTACTAGAATTGTGATTACGGCTTAACATAATCCCAGCATGTCCCGGTTAAAAAAAAATCAGATAAAAGAGAATTCTCGACATTTTGTGTTTGAATCAATATTGAAAATTCAATTATATAATTAACGAAAATTCAATTCAATAATACCTTTTTGTATAAATATTCACAGGGGAATTCTTTGTAAATCTTAAAAAAAGAAAAGAAAAATCAAAAAAAGTTCAGAAAAGTTTTTAAGAACGATAAATTTTCATTTTTAATTTGTATAAGAAGTTCATGTACGATGAACTCAATTGTCTTGTACCTTATTTGTACTTCCAAAGAAAGATTAAGCTTTCGAGATAGAAAAAGGCAGATATAAATGTATACGATATGATGTAAGAATGAAATAGATAGATTTTAAAATCACCTTAAGTTACTTTATCATAACAAAACAAAACAAAACAAAACAAAAAAAAAATTAAGTTAATTGATGAAAATCGTTTTGAATCTTACTCTATATTGCAGGCTGGGTAACAAATACTGAACTTTTTGTTTTTATATAGTTCTACAAAACAAAAAAGGAAGTTCATTGTTAAAGTATTAAACAAAATTAAAAATAATTTTTTTTAAAGAGGAAACACCTGAAGCCACAACAAAATTTAAATATACAAACATTTATGTACATATGCATATATATATTATATACAATTACTTGATGTTATAAAATACATTCATTAATTTGAAACAAAAAACAAAAAACAAAAATATATTTTTAGTGGTAATAATTTTGTGTAGAAAATTAAACGAAAAATTTTAATTTTTTTTGTTTAAAAAGTTTTGTCCTTAAATGTGTACATACAGACTTCAGAGTGCAATTGTTTTGAATATTGTTTAAGATAGGATATGTATTTAAGGAACTGAAGAGGTGGTTAACCTCTTTAATGCGGTTTACAGAAAGACAAGTTTACGGCAATAGGGTATCTATATATGTATACATTTAAATAAATATTTACCGCTATTTTGTTAGATCCAGCAGATTTATTTTCATAGTAATTTCATAGTTCGATTTGTTATAATTGTAGCTAAATACTATTGAAGAAATTCCATATTTATAATGAAACAACTTTAAGTCATATTAAAATTGGTACATTTACTTAGGAAATTAATAAAATATGTCCACCATAGTGGTACCATTGTGGAGTATTTTTTGGAACTATGAAGCATGCCTACTCTCAGTGTTCAAACACGAATTACAATAGAAATGTAAATACGACATATTTTTCGTAATACACCAATATTAATTTTATTCTCCAGCCTTCCTAAATGTACCAAGTTAAGATGGTGTAAATAGCACGGTAAGTTCGGTGCTATTTTCCCAGGCAAGATTACGTAAGACAAATCTCAAAAACTTTTTGTTGAATAGAATCAATATTATAAAATAGGGAATATATTAAAATTTGGCTGGTATATTCTAAGTTTGGTCGAAGTAAAGTTAAATACAAAAAGTTTGTGGACCATCTCGTAATAAAATTTTAATAAAGAATTAGATTGGTTGATGTGTCGAAATGAACACCAAACTATCTGAAGGAATTAATTCGTGGTAAAGATTTATCATTATAACTTATATGATTTAAAGTATCGTATCTAATTTTCAAAAAAGTTATTTCTACCTCATAACTGGCAATATTGTAAAAAAGCCATCTATTTAAAAAATATTGGTTTCCAGATAAAATATTCCGGAGAAAATAAAATTCAGATATACATGCATGTGTAGCTTATCTATAATTATAATTGACAAGCATTTAAAGATCTGCGTAGTAGACACCTTTTCATTTTGTTTCGCTTCTCTTTAATGAACTCCTAATATATAAATAAGTTGTATATAAAACAATAATGCGCACACAGTTAAAAATTTTTACTCTATTATCTGTATGATAAGCATATCAGTAAAATTAAAAGGAAAATATTCGACTATTTTCACTGTTATACTCTATTATGGTTTTATATTCAGCAAATACATTAAGAATAGGTAGAAATGAAACAGAAAATGAGAAATAAGGTATTTATGTTTTATAACGAAAACATACTGATTTCAAGGCTTTTCATTAAAAAATGAGTGTTTTTCTGCTTTGTAATGAGGAGTCTAAATCAGTCCATGCAAATCCCTGTTCTTTTAAAAACTTCGAATTTGGCTTTAACTTGAAATATAATTACTCAACAGGGGCCACTAGTAAGTTTATATTACATTAGGTTATTATTCAAATGTATTGTTACAAATCAATTTGGACTACTCTTTTAAATCCATTTCAGAAAGCCGATTTACTGTGAAAAGTGGGAGTGAAGAAGCTATATAATTGGATATTATTATTCTATATATAGATAGAATTGGACACAATTCGTTAGAGTCCGTGGGACAATTGAATGAATAAGATAGACCGACCAATATGTTGCAATGGTTATCTTATCCATCTACTTATTAAAATACTTTGGTTTTAATTCTGATCAGGTTATGAATGTTGTAAATGACTGAGAAAATACAATTTGGTAACCAATTTTGTATCTAAATTATTCTTCGTTACAAGTAATAAGTATTACAGGCCAATTGATGCAGTAGGTAAGAATATCTGCATTTCAAAGGTCCAGGTTCGACTGTCGTAGCAAAATTTTGAAAGCAAAAAATGGTTTGTGGGTTTTTCAATGTCAATTCCTGACAATAGCAGTGATTTCCACATCTAAAGAGTCAATATTATAGTCGTTAATATTATAATCGTAAAACATTCTGTAGTAAAAATTACAGTTATTTCACGAAAAGTTTATTCTACCCTAAACTACACCTTTTCTATATAAAAATAAAAATTAAAAAAAAACCTATTGTATATGATTTTGTATGCCTAAGTCTTGTAGTAGTTTATAGCAGTAGATTATATAGTATTCATCACATATTCTTGGAACCAAAGACCACTTCTTTTCTAAGTTTATTTATATATTAAAACTAAAAAAGTTACCCGACGTTGTCCAGATCGAACATTAAATGTATAGAACTTACTTCAATAAGGTTTGGTTTAAAAAAAATTGGTTTATCAAAAATATTTTAATATATTTTTTTTCAATACGATAACAAAATCAACAATACTACAACTTAAACTACACAATATTTCTCTGATGGAGTATAAACAAAAATGTTCCTTGCTATTCCGTGAGAGAAACAATCTTCTTTCAGTTGCAGACGAAATTTTCCAAATATTTTTTTAATCAGTTTTTCAATACACTGTATGGTTGTACTGATCGTAAGTATGTCAATTTAAATTTTCATGTCTGTAACACAATTGTCTTTTGAAACATTTCTGATAGGTGCTAGTAGTTGTATGGAGCCGACCCGAACCAGTCTAAATTTTCGAAATCCATAACAGTCGTATTTCTTAATTTGTGAAAGAGTGTCCAAGTGTAAATTTGCATATCTGTAACACGCTTGGTTTTTGAAATAATTCGGATAGGTGTTAGGAGTTGTACGGCAGATACCCGAACCAGTTCAAATTTTCGAAATCGGTAATAGTCGTATTTTCTTATTTGTGAAAGAGAGTCTGAGTGTAAATTTGCATGTTCCTAACACAGTTGGTTTTTAAAATATTCCGAATGCGTGTCGGGAGTTGTATGGTAGCTACCTGAACTATTCAAAATTTTGAAAAACGGTAACAGGTATGTTTGTTCATTTTAAAAGAAAGTATCTGAGTACCAATTTGTAGGTCTTAAACACCTTCAATTTTTAAAATATTCTCGTTTGGTGCTGTGATTTGTATGAAAGCTACACAAACAACTCGCAATTTTGGAAAACAGCAAAAAGTATGTTTAGTCAGTTTTCAGGTAGTATCAATTAGTAAGTACCAATTTTTAGGTGTGTAACACCTTTTATTTTTGAAATATTCCTGATAAGTGCTGAGAGTTGTATGGCAGCTATACAAACCACTCAGATTACCGGTCCAAAACAATATACCTAAAACAAGGGAAGAATCAACTTAAACTATGATGTAAATATGGTTATGATACGTCTACTGGCTTTTACACAGTTACACAGTCACAAACAAAAGTGCTTAGACTTTTTTATGTATGTATAGATTTAACATCTAATTAAGAGTATCTACCCCACTCTTCAGCTGAATGTCACGATTTTTGTTTCTACTAATTTCAAATCTACAAATCTACAAAAGTGCATTGTAATAAAGTTTCTTGTAGCTAATATAAGAAATGTGAGTTCTTAATTTTATTCACTTTGCCACTCACTCTGTAAGGATTGCAATTATAGTAATATTATGGTAGTTTGAGATTTTTTCTTGTTACTAAAACCCTGCTCGTTTACATAATATTAAAATTTTGTAAAGTGGTATTGTTGTTTTCTTTAAACAAAAATTATATTACAAACGTCAGAACAAAATTCGAAATTGTGCCAGAAATTATAAAAAATTCAAAAACTTAAATTGTTTCGGAAGTAAGAAAAGAAAAAAATAAAATTGTGTGGTTTACCTCAAATTGTTTCAGGTAAAATAGAATAAAATAGTTCTAAAGAATCTTAAAAAGTTTTTTATAAAGTTAAAAAAATACAATTTAAATATTTTTTTTCTTCTTTATATTTATAATTCGAAATTATAATTTGGTTATTATTGGAAATATTTCAACATTGAACTCAGCTGTCACATAATATTTATTAAAAAGTTTTTACATCAATTTTTAATCAAAATTTATTTTGGATTTTGTGATGGATTTTATTTTACAGGAAATTTCATTATTAAAGGATATACGAGAAAGATTTAAAAACAAAATGTCTGTAATAAAAAATTAAATTCTAATCTGAGACTCAGGTGAATTATTATTTATTGTGGGCATTAAAATTGTAAAGAATTTTATTTTTCAGGTATTTTAAGAATTATTACATTTTTATATAATTATAATGCATTATCATAAATTTATAATAAAAGTTACTGGTCAAGTCAAAATTTTGAATTATTTATTTAGGTAATCTTCTTCTTTATAAATTCGTTAACTCGAAAAGAAAAAGTGATCAGTATCCTTTGTGTATGAATTATAAAAACTCTAGTAGTAGTGATCCTAATGTCATTTCTGAATTTTTCCGTGATTTCTTCTCTATTAGTTATTCTACGGCTGCTTTCTGATTAAACGAAAGTAATTTTGGCCATTTATCGAATTTTTCTAAAACTACATTGAGTAATATTCATATCGATTCTAATGTGCTACTCAATTATTTATTAAAGCTTGATAATTATCCTAGTCCTGGTACTGACGGCATCCCTAACCTATTCTTAAATAAATGTTCTTCTTCACTATGTGGTCCTCTCTCTGTATTATTCAATTCTTCTTTAACTTCTGGTATCTTTCCTTCAATCTGGAAAACTGCCCTAATTAGACCAGTTCACAAAAAAAATCTAAAAAATAATGTAAGTAATTATCGTTCAATTGCTAAACTTTCTTCTATACCTAAACTATTTGAACTTATTGTATTTGATTCTATTTATGATCATTGTACTTGTTTCTTATCATCTTTTCAACATGGCTTTGTAAAGCTTAAGTCTACTGTTACTAATCTTGTTGAGTCAACATCTACCTTTATTAATAACATGGAAGATGGGTTTCAAACGGATGTAATATAAACAGATTTCAGCAAAGCTTTTGATTTGCTTCCACATAACATTATCATCTTTAAGTTAAATAAATTACGATTTCCTAGTTACTTTATTAATTGGGTTCATTCTTACCTTTCTGGTCGTAGTTATAGTGTTTCGTTTAGATCGTCAATTTCCACTGAGTTCGAAGCTCCCACAGGTGTGCCTCAAGGTAGTCATCTCGGTCCTTTACTCTTCATTATTTCTATTAATGATGTTTCATCTTTATTAATTAATAGTCATATTAAAATTTACGCCGATGACATGAAAATTTATAAATAAGTTGTTAATTTAGAGGATGCATTAGCATTACAAGCTGATCTGAATCGTTTCTATAGTTGGTGTTCGTATAATAATCTGCAGCTTAATGTCAATAAATGTGCTTATATTACTTTTACACGACGATTATGCCCAATTTCTTATGTATATTCTTTTAATAGCCAAAGTATTCCAAAGGTTACATCAATTAAAGACCTAGGAATACTCTTCGATACTAAACTTTCATTCCAACTTCATTATTCAGATATTTTAAACAAAGCCAATTCTATGCTCGGTTTTATTAAACGTTGGGCTAGAGAATTTGAAGATCCGTATGTATTCAAATCCCTCTATACCTGCTTGGTTAGACCTAATTTAGAATATGCTAGTCAGGTTTGGTGTCCATTTTATGGTGTTCACATAGACAGAATTGAATCGGTTCAAAGAAAATTCCTTAGATATGCTTTACGTCTTCTTCCTTGGGAAGATCCTTTAAGATTACCTCCTTATGAACATCGACTAAATTTAATTCATCTTAATACCCTTGAAAAACGGCGTAAAGTTACTGACATTGTATTTCTAATTGAGTTAAGTAAAGGCAACACTTCGTCTCCCCAATTGTTTGCTAAACTTAATTATTGTTCTCATTCTAGACTAAGAACTGCTAATATGTTTAATTTGCAGTACCATCGGACTAATTATGGTAAATATGAACCAATTAATAGGATGATGTCTCTTTGTAATGCATACAAACCCCATATTAACTTTTCCCTAACTAAACAATTATTAAAAAATAATCTGTGTTTGTGTAACTAATTGTTTTTGATTAATCTTTGACCTGTCTTCTTAATTGAAGATTTTTCATTTTTATTTTTTAATTATTGTTAAATATAAGATTATGTTTTCTTTTTTAATTTTGTTATAATATAAAAATTTTGTTATTTTTTTTTTTTTTTTTATTAATTCTTTTTTGAATGTTTAATTTTTAGTTTATAAATTTAATTTAAGTATGATTTATTGTAACTTGCTTGAATTAAGCTCGAAATAAATAAATA
Source organism: Argyra leucocephala (assembly GCA_963942445.1). Lineage (NCBI taxonomy): Eukaryota > Metazoa > Arthropoda > Insecta > Diptera > Dolichopodidae > Argyra > Argyra leucocephala. Next base: position 142,955,386 of record OZ012679.1, on the reverse strand, counting down.
AATATACTGACGATTTAAGCCAATAACATGATTTAGTTATGGATTAGAAATATATGAAAAATTTTTGTTTTTGTCAACTTATGCCTGATTCAGAACGTATATTCCAAACCCATGCGCGCACATATTTTTTGTACGAAAATTTGAATTCTCTCAATTTTCAAAAATATTCGGAACATTTTTTTCTCTCCGGAACAAAAGTTGATTTAACTTTACTGTCCAGCCGCATGGTGAAATACAACGTCTTTCTTCTTCTTTTATTGGCTATCTATAGTTGGATGTCAGTGATTATATGATAACTAGCTTGGTAACCCGCCATAAATGACGGAAGCAAAATAAATTCTAGCATTTCTTTCCTTCATTAGAATTTTCATTTCAAGTTTAAGAAAAACACGTATTTGCTTACTAATTTATCATAACAGAATATTTGTAGTAAGGTGCTAAATTTTCTATTCCCTAAGGGTCATTTACTCGATCATTTTAGCGACATCCTTTTGGCCAACATTGAAAATTTATCGTATAATTCAGAATTAAGTTAATCCTGTTAACATTCAATAACATTCGCTGCGTAAGCTTAGCGTCAAAGTTTATAGCCAACAAATAATATTTTATAATGAACCACAACTTTGAACGAAAACAATTTTAAAAACAAAAATAAATAAAATTGTAAATATAAAAAAACAATAATATTGTAGGTGAACACATAATATCTATTTTGATGAATAAAATAAAAACTCGTTTTGGAGAAAAAATTAAAATAAAAAAATTTACTGCAAATAAATAGGTATTTACAAAACTGTTCATAACTTGTACCATTGATCGGTTATTTAAAAATTCATTATCGAACTGTTCATGTTAAAATTCATACATAATTATTATTTATAACATACATTAAAAAGAAGAACAACAACCAATATGGTTTAACCGATAACTATATATACCTACCTAGTATATTAAAGAAAATCATCACTCTCTAAGTTCCTACAACATACATTTCTACACACTTGAAGAAAACAAACTGATATACCTAAAAATTATAAATTTACAAAGATAAGAAATAAAAAATAATAGTACAAAATTTCATTTAATTTCTTTAAAAATGTATAGGTTGTTATTGTTTTTATGTGTAAATCAGCGGAACCAAAACCTAACCCCATAATACATACTAAATATTATATACGATCATAAATTTATATATCATATAGATATATATATATAATATATTATAAAAAAAACAAAAAAAATAAAAATCAATAACAATTTTAACTCATCATCGCATCACATTTCTGGCTGTAGCTGGAGTATATACATATATATACTTATAGTACTATACAGCCTATGCATACGATATGGCAGAACTATCATAGTTTGATCATTATCATAACAACAAAAAAAAATAAAAAAAAAAATATGTAGACACATATGCATATATTGTGTGTAATTTTAAGTAATAAGAATAACCTTTAAGTATTATGTTTTTTTTTGTGTTAAATGCTGTTTGCCTTTTGGTTATTATACCATATTAAGCTACTGATAAAATTTTTCCATTAGTCCTTCTTATTGTAAATCAAAAATATTGTTTATTTTATTTATATTATTATTATTATTTTTTATTTTTCCTTATTATTTGCGAAGAAGACTAACATTAAATTAAAAAAATATATTTCATGCAATGGTATTTTTTCCTGCAAAGGTTCAGCATGGTAGACAGGGGTTAAAAAAGAGTACCAAAGCAATTTGTATACATATGGTAATTTGTATGTGTTGGAGTACTCCGTCGAACTTACAAACATCCAGATAAATGCAGAATAATATATATATAATATTAGCAATAATGTCCTGATAAATGTTTCGATTCATTGCTGAATGGATAAAATTGCAAATGTTTCTGATGTCTGTTCAGTTTCTAATGTAGTGCAACTATGTTAATTGTTTTCCTCCTATACCTCTTTTTCCTTCAATTTTTCTTTGAACACTTAACAAAACCTCGAATTTATTTCCACGCATAACATGTGCAAAGTAGGAGGTTTTTTGTTTCTTCTTTGTAACACGCTGGTAACACGCTGGGAGGCTTAATAGGTAGAGCGCTTGCCTATAAAGGTCCGAGGTTCGATTCCCGGTAAAGTAAAAAAAAATGCTTTATGGGTTTTTCGACCTGGTCCAGTACCCTTTGTCATTGGGATAAAATAAATAACAAAAAATAGTTGAGAGTATAATCTGGTAACCAGTTAAATAAACAGTTTCCACATTTAATGAGTTGATAAGCCAGTAATTTGATAAATAAATACTCGAAAAGCATTGCAGATATTGTAGGATAAACTTGCAGTAAAGGGGATTCTACCTAAGTCAAGAACATAAAAAAAAAAATCAAAGTTACTGATATTTTACTGATAGCGTATAGAAAATCCTTTAATATTATATTATGCACTATATGAAATTCGATTACCATCTTTAGATACATATATAGAGTGGAAAAAAATAAAGTTCTAGGCCAAGATAGAATTATCGTAGAATTATTAAAAAATAGTGGAGACTGTCTTTACAGTAAATTATACAGCAATATATGGGACAGTGAAGTGACGTCCAATAAACGCAGTGTATGCTTCATATGCCCAATACATAAGAAAGGCGATAAGCTGAATTGCCAGACCTATCGGGCAATCTGAAAATAGTGAATTGGAAGACGACTGGGTTATTTTTTTTTATTTTGTTTACAATTTATAATGCCTTAACCTACAAAAAATTTTATAAAACGGGTTTTGATTACTTTTTATGTAATTAATGTAAAGATCGGTTTGCTCTTTGATGGATTTTATCTTAAGTTTAGTTTAAAAAGGTATTAATTGTTAATTATACATGTCATGTATTGTGTTATTGCAAGTTTTTGGTAAAAATTATTGAAAAAACCAAATTAATTATTATGTTTGAATATAAAACTAAACCAACCTTAATCTAACTTAATCTACAAAAACTATTTACTAGGCTTTGTCTTTTGACATTAACAAATTCTAGCTGTTGTTTAGCCACTAAAGCTCTAGTTTTGTAAAAGTATCTTTAAAAGAAATGCACATGTCGTATTTCCTTTAGTCTCTGTTAATATTGCCTGGAGTAAATTCTATTTTTTTATTCGTAGCCCGTCTATTATAATGAAACTAGTTAAATACCCGTTACTACGTAACTTTTTGCTACTTTTTGTACTGCATTATAAATTATCAGAATCAAAAATTCCCCTATCAACAATATTTTAGTAATATATAATACTTTAGTTAAATTAGTAGATTAGCAGACAGACTATATAATTAGATTGATATAGATTGAAATATTTAATCAACTAATATTTCATTAAAAACTATATTTCTAACAGTTCTATTCTCTTCGGTGACAATTTTCAAATGATTTATATTCCCAGTAGTGCGCGAAATCTCGACACATAGTTGTCCATGTGAAAAAACTGGTGCATCAAGTAAAATACCAACCTTATTGAGAGTTTGACCTTGCGCTTTGTTGATAGTCATTGCAAAGCCAGCTCGGACGGGAAACTTGCGTCCTACGTTTATTTGTTTTTATAAATTAGGAAAACCAAAAAATTAAAAACTACTGTTTATTTTTTTTTTTAAATAAATAACACTAAAATATTAGAAATAAAGTAAACTTAATATAGCTATTGTTTTTTATTTACAAATAAAAAACCGCTAAAATTAGGTACTAACGATTAGGTAACGTTTAGACATCAAGATTAAGTTTGTTCTATAGAAAGTTTGATTGTCCTGTAAACGTTGTTTCACAAATTTTGACATCCGACTTTGTTTAATGAAAAAATAGAATATTATCCTATTATCATCAAACATTTTTGAAACAAAAAATGCTGGAAACTATTTTTTTCCTTTAAATCGAAATCGACTTTTGTCATTTGTTGAACTTTTTGTATAATGTTTGTTGTGTTTGCTTATTTTTGTTGTAATTGATTGTTATAAATAATAGTATTGATAATAACAATTAGTAGATACTAAACTACCTACATTTATAAGATTTTTTCAACTTTTTCTTAATTGTATTTTTTATTTATTTATTTTTTTCATTTTCTTGTATTTTTTTTTTTTATTTTATTTGTTTATAATTTTTAATTTCTATATATTTAAAATCATTGTTTGATATTTGAGCCAAACAAACCTTAAATAAATAAATAAGTAACTTTTATCAAATAAAATCTTATGTGTAAACATTGCTCTAAATGCTAACACTTATGCCAACACTTATGTAGTTGATTATATAAATTGATTAAAGTTTTTTTGATTATTTTTCATAAAAAAATACGTAATAACTTACGCTAATCAATGTAGTCAAAAAATTATTTTAAAATATATTTTTCAACTAAATAAGAATGTGTTCAATAGCTTTGAAATTATTATTCTAAATATTTTTAATCCATTTTGTTTTAGAAGGGGAGGAAACAGAAACAATTACGTGCTCAATCGACATTTATTTGTTTTTTTTGTTGTTATTTTTTCTTTTCTCTTTCGTTTGTGTTAAAGAAATGTATCCATAAAACCGAAACAGTTTCTCTCTAAGAAAAACAATTCTCAGTAGATTGAAATAAAAAGGTGAAAGATCATGTAAATAAATTATTATATAATGTAAAGCCGCACACGCATCTACTACCAAAGGATATCCATTAATAAGAATAGTGGAATGAAATTGATTATGAAATTGATTATGAAATGGCAAAATTTAATTTTGAAGGAAATAAAAATGCATCGTATTCTTTTTAACTACCTGGCTCAATACCTGAAAAAATTTATATATTGAAAACACATCAATTATAATCTGTTTGAAATAAAAAAAAATTTTACTTCCCTTGTAAGACAATAAATGAAAATAATATGATGTTTAAGAAATAAAATATGTTTTTGAAACCAATATTATGTTATGTAGGTGCCTGTAAAAAATCAATCATTCAAAATTTCTTTACTCTCATACCCTAATAAATTTAATACGTTCATTTTTAAAAAATCGAACACAAAATTTCAGACGACCATACACATAAAAATATGTTCTCCCGTGGCCTATTTAAAATTATATTGCAAAAATTAAGTGGTTTGACAACTTACTGATTACATAACAAAAATAATAGTTCTTTGCTTCTTTAACTAATGAGTTTTTTTTGTAAAAGGCGTAGTAAAAATATCTTGACTTCCCCACCCCAGTGCATATTTTCTTATTAATGAATATTCTTTCCTATTACGATGTTTTAAGAAGAAAAACAACAAAAGAAAATAACAAAAAATGTGTAACGATTTCATTTAAATCAATTTGAGTAAAGTTTGATTTTTTTCTCTTATATTAAAGGCACACCTCCTTGATGAGGTGTAAGAAAGAAAGAAAAAAATTTCTTCCAATTTGTTTGCAAATTCGCTTCTACATTTGTTGTAAAAACAAACATGTATGCATGAAACAGAAACATTATTTCTCTTTAAAACAAAAAATTATAACGGTACATGCTGACACCGTCGAAGAATTATATAAGAATATATAAGATAATATAGGGACAAAATTTTGGCTTTTGATATAGCCTTTGCTATCTAGATAAATAAAGTGTTCGGGTGCTATAAAACCCGTTTTTAGTGTGCTTTCTTTGTATTCCTCGTATTCGTTATGGTAAAATACATGAGATATTAGACCATTTTCTGAGGTTTGTTGAGCTCTATTAAAATCATTTCTAATCAATTTTATAATAATATTGTCGATCCTGTTTATTTTAGATTTATTATAGATATATCACCAAGGGTTGTAATTCTATATGATGACGATGACTATATTATAAGGCCCTAAATAGTTATAAAGAATGTTCAGATGCAATTAAAAATGTATTCACGACACGATACGATACGAACGATGTCAACAATTAGGACAAATGTAGAAATATATAGTCATGTAGGTGGGAAATAAATAATAAACTTATGTGTTTTATATGAATAAATCTTACACTTTATTTCTCAAAGAAAATCATTTTAAGATAAAACAATGCATTTGTTTGCTTCATTGATTAGGGATAATATTTTTTCAGCAAATTTTCTTATTCATTGTTATAACAAATATGATATAGCATAACATTATAAATAGGGTAAATTATGTGCCTTTTGTGCTTATCGGTTGTTGTAACAACATTCGGTTGGTGTAGCAACATGTTTTTTATTTACATTTTGAAATCAAAACTGATTTTGTTGGATTTAAATCAGTGAACTAATAGAAATTTTGATTTCATATAATAATATTATTTTTACTTTAAATAAATTTTAAAATAAAAAAAAAACAAAACAAAACAAAAATGACAAGTGAAGAATATCATAATTTTGATTTAAAGCAACCATTTGATAATAAAAATGACATGAGAACAGCATATTATAGAGGTCATCGTCATATACGTGATCCACCACAAAAAACTTCATTTGGAATAGTTCCACAACCCGAATATGTTTATAGTAGACCCCTTTGTCCGGATATGAAAAATAAAAGTGAAAGTAAAACTTGTTATACTTGGAAAGTAAGAAGAAATTTAATAATTTCATTATAATGTTTTAAATATACGCATTTTAAGTAATTGAAATTTTATTCCACATTTATAATTTTTATTTGTTTAATTACTTTGTCTCTCTCTCTTGTATGAAAATTATCAATTTTCAAAATGTCTAATTTGTAAATTAAACTTGCAATAAATGAGTTTTTAAATATAAATAAATAAATATAAATAATATACTTTTTTTCATTCAAAGTCACATTTTTTTAATCAAATTCAACATTTCTTCAAACAAATTGTATGACAGAACGTTGAATTTGAATGAAAAATGGTTTAATTTGTTTGAAAAAATGTTGAATCTGAATGGGTAAAAGTATAAGTAATAGTATTAAATAATAAAACAAAACGTTATTCTTTTAGCCAACCGCACCAAATTTAATACGTAAACCACATATAGATTGTACACAAGTTCATGGCATAAAATATTTAGATGAAAAAAATTATAAAACAGCACCGAAACCAATAGAAGAATATCGAACAGTAAAAAATATTGATTATACACAAAAAGATGAACAAATTATTGAGAAACCTGTATTAGAACAACCACCGGCATATAATTATAAACGATCTGATGCTGCAATTGATCCATCAAAACCAGGTTATAGTAAACATTTAGATATGATGTTAACAACAAATTCATTAAATTATCATAATCATAATGGACATCCTGAAAACGAACTTGCTCAAAATGATATTTTAACTGTATGGAATTGGCTTGGATATTATAATAAAAAAAATTGTGGTTATATGAATGTTGAAAGACCTCTAGTACTTGGTACATCAATTAAAAAACAATTATATCCAAGTGGACCAATAGATCTTTTTCCGAAACATAGAAGTGAATTTCCATCTATGATTAACCATGTACCATATAGTGGATTAACATCTGAGCAACGTGATAATTATAAATTACCAGTTTATGAAAATAAATTTCATGTTGAATTGATAACACCATTAAAAATACCACAAGAGAATGTGGTACCATATATGAGTTTTAATAGAATTTATGGTAGTGGTGATCCAGTTGATAAATTTGTGTCAATTAAGGATATAAATAAATTAATTAAATAAATGTTTTTATACAATTTTGTTTTTTTAGTACTATATTTGTTTAACCTATTGTTAGTATTCGATAATATTTTAAATGTGTGATTTTAATTAAACTGCATATAATACGGTAAATTATTGTACAAAGTTCTTTCTTCTAAGCTGTATTAACAAATTATTTTTTTCAGATTTAAATATTATTAAATTATTTTAAAAAAACTGTTAAAAATGTTTTGATTGGTTGAATAGCTAGGTATTTAAATTTGTCAAAAACATATTTGAAAATTCAATTTGATTGTTAAAATATTTTGAATTATTAAATTGGGTAAGAATTTAATTATTTTCTGATTCTGAAGTTTACTTTCCCTCCTGATTGATTGCAATTTCATTGACTGAAGCTAAGTCCGAATAAAAAAAAAAATTATATCTATTTTTATTTTAAACTAGTTCTTTATTGCCCCCCCGATTCACAATAAAGATATAAATATTTGATCAAATGGTGCCTTTCGTTGTAGGAAAATTTCTAATGTTGCTGTTATATCAGTTAGACTTAACACTTTGATTCAATAGATAAAAAAAAAATTAATTCACATAGAAAATAATATATTATAGCCAATAGTCATAATAGAGCAATACTTATTAAATTAATTCTCAAAATATTATTTGTTGAATTTGGTATTTTTTGACTTTAATATAATTTAACTAACGTTATCGTTTTCTGATTAAGTTATAAACGTCTTCTACGAAATATACCCAAGACATTGTATTTCTACCAGTGGATCCCCTGTGCAATTGCACAGAAGTAGTTTTTCAAACACAATTTTATGTAAAGAGAAATATTTGTTTGGGTATAATTGTAGTTGTTTTCTGAATCGCTTGATTATTGAATATATATATAATATATATATAATGAAATTAAAGTATAATACCTAATACTTTATGACGAAATTAACACTAGTTTCAATATAACTTAACACAATAAAATCTCATTACTCTCAAAGTAGTAGATCGATATATTTTAATTCGTTTATAGTCAAAAACGTTTGTAGTCACAATTCTGTTATAGCAATAGGTCAACAGTGAATTATTTTATTAAAACACTGATTTATATATAATTTTTTTCTGTTCTTTATTACAAATATGTATATTTTGTGATTACATAACAGAATTGCTATTTATGAATAAAATAAAGTTTAAAATTGTTATACGAAAAATATTTTATTGAATTTGATTTTGTTTCTAAAGATGCAATAGTTTTTCTACACCTATAGTCACAAAACGGTAATAGTCAGAAATATTACTGAAATTTAGCGAATGCTATAACCGTGTTTTACTGCATATATTTTTTTAATGATAGCAGAAGCAAATGAACTAACATTTATTATTTGAAGAAATATGATCTGATCTGATTTCTGTTTTCTTTTCAATTTTTGTATGTGTTTTTGTTTTTGTACTTTTTTTTATAAGTTTGTGTATTTATTTAAAATGACAGAATTTTTATGAAGAATTTTTAAAAATTTCCCGTAATTGAAATTTCTTTTAGAGTATAGATAAATTTCTTTTAGAGTATTTATAATGTTTTAAGTATTCAGCACCAAGAACTTGCTAAAATTTTAATATTTTTGTGGTGTAAATAATTTACTATTCAATTATTTTTGCTTTTTTACTCACCACGTCGTTCATCTTGTGTATTATAATATAAGATATTCCCCACATGGCCTTCCGTGTGTAATATATATAAGATAAAAAAAATATTTTTTTAATATAAAAAAAAAAAATTTAATTAATAGAGAATCGAACACACTAAAATTTGTGATATTAAAACATATATTAATAATATTATCCTGCTAATTAATTTTTCTTTTCTGCTAAAAGTACAAAAAAAAGAAAATGCGATAAATAAAAAAATAAATAAAAAGAATTTGACTCAAAAGAGAATCGACAAAAATTTCTGATATTAAATGATGCTTTAACCAACTCAGCTAATATCTTATAAAAATTGTTTACCCAAAATATACACATAAAATAAAAATTGGTTTTGATCGCCACGACCTGCATCAACACTGATTGATTGAATGAAAAAAAAACGAAGCACACGAAAAACCACGAAAAGTGTGCCTTCACTAATCGTGCTCTTGCGTATTATAATATAGATATATTAATTTATTATAAATATGATTGAATAAACTTTATAATTACTTTCAATTGCCATTAATAAATTTAGAAAGTTCTACCTTCTAGAACTGATCGAAAAATATTTAATATAAAATTTCTTATTGCGACACAATGTAACTAGACGAATACCGGTTAGTTTCATGTCCTACAAAACGAAATTTTCAAAACTTAAAACATGGTAGAATTTTTGATAATAAAAGGTTATGTGCACACATATATCCGGGTATAAACACAAATATAGGATCACATTTTATAGAAAAGTATATTATATTATAAACAGCAGTGCAATGATGATGTATAGAGGAGTAATGTCGTATCGGATAAATACTTCAACACTCTAAAGTTTTTTGTATACAGATTTATAACATTCAGTTTATTTTGTATTTGAAAGTATTTCCAGAGAATTGTTATAATTTTAACAACTTGTCAAAAGTAAAAAAAATATTGTATATTCGATGATAATATGTAATCAAGGACAAAATGTCTTGTACAATTGTATGGTGGTTCTTTATAGTTCATGCCAGTTATATATTAACAGCAGCACATTGTCTTAAATTAGAACCATATCGATTACATTTAATAGCTGGTTAATAATCTTGATTATATAGGTGATCAAAGACGTCGTTGTGAACATTTTGTTAAACATCCAAAATTTACTTGGTTATTAGTATATATGTATTAACATATATGTATACTAATACATATATGTAACATATATGTATTAGTATATATGTATTAACATATAATAATAAGAAAATGTGTTTTTTTTTTTGTAACCATATGTCTGTTCTATTAAAGCTCGAACTCAAATATTCAATTCCAAAAGAATTGTAGCAACAAATCCTTTTTAATTTGAATTCCACTTAATGAAAGATCAATGTAGCTTTTATATTTATTGCATAACATAAACATCCTATTAATGGGTTCATATTTCCCGTAATTTGTTCGATGATAAAGGGCAATAAAAATGTTCTCTGAGCAGAAAAATCAACTAATCGTAAATTTCCAGATAGGTTGAGAGTAGCCAGCTTAACATTGATCACATATAAATATTGTCTAGCATCGTTTCCATCCCAAAAGGTACAAAAAGAAAGTAATTTATGTGCTGGTCTGCCAGATTATTTGAGTAGTGCATTTATTGGTGATTCAGGTGGTCCAGTACTACAAGATGAACAATTAATTGGTTTGGTTCATGGGGACCTAGTAATTATAATTCAGAATCAGGACCAACAATATTAACATGATCAGAAAATTATTATTCTTGGATTATATATTACAGGATCTAGAGCATCATACGAAGTCATTAATAAACATTCTGATGAATATGTTAACTTGTTTGATAAACAAAGTACACTGATTTTATTTTATTATGTATTCAAGTATTATACCCTCAAAATATCATTATTATTATTATTATTGTTATTATTATTATTATTGAGATTATTATTATTATTATTATAATTATTATTATATATCAATATAAAATTTCTTCATTAAAATTTCATTAACCCATCGATAATGTTCACACATCACAACAATTAAAATTTTTTAAGACTATACCTTTCAACCCAAAATCTTTTATAGACCATCCAATAACAAAAGTTGATATTTATATTGAACAAAAAATAATTTTTAGAAGGACATTAAAAGGATACTAAATATACTTTAGTTAAAATTACTTCTCTTAAACAGACAAAAAAATATATAAAGGTCCTATACTGTCTATTATGATCTGATTTATAAAGAGTTTTTACATCAAAAATTTTTGATTAGGAAATCAAAATATTTTTTCTCTCCGAATTCTTTGTTTCTTTTCTAGAAAGGGGTGGAAGAAAAAAAGGCTGCAGTAAACTGTGTAAGATTTGTGTGTATTGAATATATATGGTATTGGTATAGGCTTTTTAAGTTCTAAAAATTCAAAAAACGAAATTGAAAGAATTCTAATAATAAAAAAAAAAAATACGCACTGCAGTAAAATTTATATCCTGAAATGACATTATTACATATGTCATTCTATAAAAATCTGAAATAATAAAAATGAGAAGAAAAAAGAAAACAATAAAAAAAAGGATCTGATGTAGTTGTCAGGTTTCATAGATTTAATATATAATAATTTTCTTTCATTATTCTTCTATTTACAATTTAATGATTGTCACCCAGTCATCGATTATAAATCAAACAAAAAACAAATAAAAATATAAATCTGAAGCAGTGCTGAGATGACAGAGATGAAACTTATAGGTAGGTATAGACTTCAAATTGAGGCATGAAATTCGAAACAATTGAACTTAATGGCTAATATGTAAATTCGAAACCATTAGATTAGATTTAAATATATAATAGGTGGGATCTGATTGTCCCCCAATCACCGCAGTCGTAAATGGGCTTATTATGATTACCCATTATTAATGCAATTCAGAATATGATACCTTAAAAATGTCTGATTAAATTATTATAGAGTTAACCAGTGGTATTCGTTGTCTCGGAATACTGTTCCTAAATGGTGAAGTCTGCTATGGTTGAATTTTAACAAGTTGTTTTAGGTTAGACCGATTTTCTGAAGGAGGTTCATTACTAGAAAATGGCGAGTTATTATTCCTGCCATCTGTTTCTTATTGAAACTTAGATGAACTTACATACCAAAAAATTAAAAAGAAAAAACTAAAACCAAAAAAAAAAATAAAATATTAGTCACAAGTTGAATTAGAACGCATTGTTGACCATAGTTTTGATATGCGTTTTAGTGTTCTTAACCGAGCGTTTTGGCATGAACATTTTAGTTAGACGATTGCCATGAGTGTTACCCCAGAGATCCTCAGCTTTTTGCTTCAACTAAAATTTTTATCTGCATCTTGAATGTATTTAGAAGGGGTTGGTATTGAAATCCCGGAATGACAATCCCAGAAATCAAAGTCGCGGAATTTAATATAAAAATAAACACTTTTAATTATTATTTTTACATTAAATTCCAGTATTACCAGCTTCATCTTAAAAAATTTTTTAATCAGATTTAAAATTTACTGCACATTTTTGTCGTTCTACACTAATACCAATATACCGTTAAACCCCCAAATCATAATATCAGATTCTAAAAAAAGTAAAATATAAAGAAAAAACCAATTTTATTTTTATAGTTGGGAGCTGCCGCCCCCAAAGCCCCTCTACTTATTTATTGATCCCTGATCACACAAAAAATATATTAAAATTTTTTTTTTTCAAAGTCAGGTCCGTTCTACTAAATTTTTGCTCAAAACCAACCACATTGAAAAAAATAAGTGACAGCATTGTAATCCTAGGTATTGAAAATATTTCCGTTAGAATTTTTTATTGAAAAACAAACACTCCAAATTCTGAAATTTCGGGGAATTCCCAAAAGGTTTATAATAAATTTATTTATATTTTTCTACAAATTATGAAATTTTATTTAATTTTGTTGGATAAAAATATTATTTTTGGATTAAATTGTAGTAATTTTAAAAATAGTTTTAAAAAAAAATTCCTGAGTTTTTCATACGGAGAATTCCGGGATTTTACATGTGCTCTCAAATGCGGGACTATGATTTTCGGGACATTTGTTAAGTCCGGGATTATGTTACTCCTGTATTTTGATACTATCCTATTTAGAAGAATTCCAAAATACAAGCTTGGTCCTATGTATGGCGCAACCGATGTTTTTCCGATATCCGAAATCATTAATTTAAACCGTTAAAATTACTGATTGATCAGGAACTAATAATAGTATGTGATTTTGATCTGATAAAAATTTGTCTGCTATCGTATTTATAAATAAAATTAAATACAGCACAGAATTTCTTCTTAGGAAGAATTTTTAAATCAGTATGGGATGGTCGAGATTGTTGATCTAATTATGAAAAGCATTTTTTAGAAATTTTATATTGATATATAATAATAATTATAATAATAATAATAATAATAATAATAATAATAATAATAATAATAATAATAATAATAATTTTTTTTTTTTTTTGCTTTTTTACGGTTATAGATGGTGTCGCGGGGAAAATCTGCTTAACAGACTACCGAGTGCCGGGTTGGTCGGTTTCTTTTTGCATTACACTAAGACGCACTGCAAAAAAGGAACCAACCGACCGGCTAAAAACCCCCACCATCTGTTCCCTTGACCCACGATGTATATCCCAGTTTGGAACCGCGTTAGCATTTCTCCAAACTGGCGAAAAAGTGCTGGCTTCGGTGTTTCCGTGTGAATTATCCCGTTCGCTCTTCTCTGCATATATCTATCGACAGCGGCAGACTGAAAAATAAATTCTACTGTCCCTCTTCTAATATTATTACTAAAAACAATATTAATTTTCTAAGCCTTTTCTATTATGGCTAGGTTATTTCCCATTTACAAACAAAAACTATTCTAAACAGAGCTATATAATCCCTAGAGGTGCTGTCTTGAAGTAGCTTCCAACATGTCAAGCTGCCTCAAAACGCTGGACTAGGTTATTTCTGTTTACATCTATTCTACAAATAACTAGAAAACTAAAAACTATTCTATACAGAGCTACATAGTCCCTAGAGGTGCTGTCTTGAAGCAGCTTCCAGCATGTCAAGCTGCCTCAAGATGCTGGACTAGGTTATTTCTGTTCTACATCTATTCTACAAATAGCTACTTGACTCCCAAAATTGTTTTGCGTAGGCCCGACTATTTGGCGAGTTACTATCTACTTCCATATGTAACAAAAATAACAAAAAAACAGTACTACTGTGCTACATAACAAAACAGCGATACGTTTTATCTAATTTCGCTCATAAGTCTACCGAGATCTACCACACGCCGACAGCATCAGCAGTAACTAGTGTCGCAGAGTTAAATTTGTTGTTAATTTAACAAAACTGCGGCACCAGTAAGCCTGTATGCCACCGGTGCCAAGCAGACCACGCCAGACTCAAAAGCAGAAACCCGACTACACTGAGGTCTATTTCCTAACTTAGAAGATCTATTCCGAATCTTCTAAGTAGCCCAGTCTCTTCTTCTTTCGTAATACCGCCTCGACGTAGACTGACACGGCGTTCCAATTTTCTTCCGTGTCTATCATTATGGTGGTTATATTATCCGGCGTAACATCCCCTACCATTCGAATTAGAACGCTTCTTTCCTCCGCTGCGACGTCGCACTCGAAAAAAGTGTGCTCGACCGTATCTTCCGCTGTGTCGCAGTGGCGACATCGCGGACTGTTTACTTTATTCATTCCAAATAAATAAGCTCGAAAGTATCCATGCCCCGAGAGCATTTGCGTGGTATAGAAGTTCACTTCGCCGTGCCTCCGGTTAACCCAAACCGCTAGTTGTGGTATCAATCTTGCGGTCCAGCGTCCTCTGTGTTCCCCATTCCATTGTTCTTGCCATTTTTCTAGGCTTTGTCTCCTCGCGTCTCCTGACACTTCTTTTCTGTCTCTTCCCGCAGCCATATTATATATCTGCTTCCTCTCTCGGGCTAACAATGTTATCGGTATCACGCCTGCAATAACATTTACAGCTGGGTATGAAACCGTCCGGTAGGAGCACGCTACCCGCAGAGCCCCTCTTCGTTGTACCGCTATATATAATAATAATAATAATAATAATAATAATAATAATAATAATAATAATAATAATAATAATAATAATAATAATAATAATAATAATAATAATAATAATAATAATAATAATAATAACAATAATTTTTTTTTTTTTTTTTTTTTTTCGTAGGTCGGTGGTGAAAACCTTTTATAGGTATCTTGAAGGGTCCGCACTTCAAGGGTATGTGAGACTCCCATGATCTTGTTCGGTCTACTCACCAAATACACCACCTCCTTTTCCCACGGTGAAACCAACCCGGAACCGCTTTCGCATTACTTCAAGTTGGGCCGTGCTTGTTCCTTTTTTTTAATTTTCTTTTATGATTCTTCTTCTAGGTCCTCTAAATATCTGAGCTCTTTCTTCCTGCGTAGTATTAATTCTATGTATTTAGCTATTGCATTCCATTTTTCTTGGTTTTCAAGCATTACAGAAATTATATTTTCTGATGTTAATTCTCCTACTGCTACTATTAAAGATTCTCTTTCTGTTTCTGCTAAATCACATTCGAAAAAAGTGTGATGCGCTGTGTCATGTGTTGCGCTGCAGTGACTGCATCCTGGATTGTTTACTTTGCCCATCTTGTAGAGGTAGGATCGAAAATATCCGTGGCCTGATAGGAACTGAGTGATGTAAAAATTTACTTCTCCATGGTGTCGGTTAAACCAGACTTCTACTTGTGGGATTAATCTAGCCGTCCATCGCCCGTGCTGATCATTACTCCAGTGTTCTTGCCATCTTGTCATCGTGTACCTTCTTTCCTCTGCTACAATGACATCTCGGCTCGTTGCTTGATCCCTTATATATATATTTCTTCGTTCTTGCGCTAGCAAATCAATCGGAATCACGCCCGCGATTACCATGACCGCCGAATGTGAAACTGTTCGATAGGAGCACGCGACTCGGAGAGCCCCTCTTCGTTGCACCGCTGCTATGCGTTTTTTACAATACCTCTTGTCCATCGCATGTGCCCAGATTTCAGCTCCGTATAGAAGGATTGATTCTGCGGTTTTCATAATGATTCGTCTTTTTTCTGGTTTGGGTCCTCCAATGTTTGCCATAAGTTTGCTTAGCTTGATTGTAGCTTCTGCTGCTTTATCTGCTACTTTTTGGATTTGTTGCCAAAATGTTAGCCTTGTATCAATAGTAACTCCTAAGTAATTTGCTGATTCTTTGGTCATTATTGTTTCTGGACCTACTTGCATTGGAATTATAGTTGGTATTCTTTTCTTAGTTAGCATAACGATTTCTGTTTTTGCCGTTGCTAATTCTAATCTATGTTCCCTCATCCAACTATACACTCTTCTCATAACTTGATTCAGCCTAATCTGTGATTCTGCTATATCCCGTGCCGTTATAATAGCTGCTATATCATCAGCATAACCTACTAGCTGTATATTTTCAGGCATTTCCATACATAATAGACTGTTGTACAGAACATTCCATAGTTCTGGTCCTAGTATTGATCCTTGTGCTACTCCTGCCGTAAGATCCTTTATCCTCTTTCCATCTAGCGTGTTGTATATCAATCTTCGCTCGCTTAAGTAATCTATTAGAACTTTCAGAAGGTACGTAGGTATAGTAAACTTATTTTGTAATGCGTCTATGATGTCAGTCCATCTTGCCGAATTAAAGGCATTTTTGACATCCAAGGTAACAAGTAGAACTATTTTTCTCGAGTGATGTGTTTCCATTCGTGTGGCTTCCGCAGTTTCTGTTACCACCTTGATAGCGTCAACAGTCGACCTTCCCTTTCTGAACCCGAACTGTGTGTTCGCTAATCCACCAGCTGTATGAATTGCTGCTTGCAGTCTTGTTTTTATTAACCTTTCGAAGAGTTTCCCGGCCGTATCTAACATACATAGTGGCCTGTATGACGATGCTGCTCCTCTTACTCCTTTAGCTTTGTCAATTAAAACCAGTCTTGCTTCTTTCCACCTTTTGCTGAATACTCCTTCTTTTAGGCAGCAATTATACATATTCAGCATCATTTGTGGATTATTCGAAGCTACTAATTTGATGACCTCTGCTGGTATTCTATCAGGTCCGGGGGCTTTCTTGTTTTTCATACATTTTACTGCATCTTCTAGTTCTATTTGTGTAAAAATTGGGGCTTCTCCTGGTTCTTCGTGCCTCTGCAATACATTTCTTCTAGGGTGTGTAGGGAAAAGTGTGTTTACAATATTTTCCATAACGTCCGCTTCTAGCTGATTTTCTGATGCTGGTGCTCTGATTCTTTTCATTACAATTTTGTATCCAAGTCCCCAGGGATCATTGTTTACTTCTTCACACAAACTTTTCCAGTTTTTCATTTTACTCTTCTTTATTATAATTCGGAGCGTTTTTCTCGCTATTCTATATTCCTCTATTTTGCTTGTTTCTGCTGCTCCATTTCTCTGTCGCTGTGCTATGCGGCGGAGACGCAAACATTTTCTTCTCAATTCCGCTATTTCTTCTGTCCACCAGTATACAGGGCATCTGTTTCTATTTCCAAACTTCTTGGGCATTGATTCTTCACAAGCTCTTGCGATGGTGTCCATAGTAACTTTCACCACTGCTTCTGCTCGTTCTCTGCCTGTTTCGTTCTGTGGCACTTGCATTACTCTTTCTAGATTTCTCCTTATTACACCGGCCATTTTTTCTTTATCCAGCTTATTGACGTTCCATGTACCTTCTCGCTGGTTGTTGCGATTTCTTTCTCTCCTTCTCGTGCATATTTCGAATTGTATATACTGATGATCGCTGCCAGTATAATCCTCTAGAACCATCCAGTTTTCTATGTTGTTAGCAAGTTCTTCTGTTGCTAGGGATATATCGGGTATAGTTTCGGTGTACCCGGGTCTCCTGAATGTGCTGGTATTTCCTGAGTTTAACACAATTAAATTTTGTCTTGCTACCATTTCCAAAATTTGCCTTCCCCTGTTATCTGTAACTGGCAATCCCCACTCCACTGCTTTAGCATTGAAGTCACCGGCGACTACTACATTTCCTCCTAGTTCTATTATCTTATCTTCTAGTTGCTCCATTTTCTGTCGATATTCCTGTGCCGTTTGATTTGGAGTTAGGTAACAGCTTATTATTGTTTCTTTGTATAATAATAACAATAATAATAATAATAATAATAATAATAATAATAATAATAATAATAATAATAATAATAATAATAATAATAATAATAATAATAATAATAATAATAATAATAATAATAATAATAATAATAATAATAATAATAATAATAATAATAATAATAATAATAATAATAATAATAATAATAATAATAATAATAATAATAATAATAATAATAATAATAATAATAATAATAATAATAATAATAATAATAATAATAATAATAATAATAATAATAATAATAATAATAATAATAATAATAATAATAATAATAATAATAATAATAATAATAATAATAATAATAATAATAATAATAATAATAATAATAATAATAATAATAATAATAATAATAATAATAATAATAATAATAATAATAATAATAATAATAATAATAATAATAATAATAATAATAATAATAATAATAATAATAATAATAATAATAATAATAATAATAATAATAATAATAATAATAATAATAATAATAATAATAATAATAATAATAATAATAATAATAATAATAATAATAATAATAATAATAATAATAATAATAATAATAATAATAATAATAATAATAATAATAATAATAATAATAATAATAATAATAATAATAATAATAATAATAATAATAATAATAATAATAATAATAATAATAATAATAATAATAATAATAATAATAATAATAATAATAATAATAATAATAATAATAATAATAATAATAATAATAATAATAATAATAATAATAATAATAATAATAATAATAATAATAATAATAATAATAATAATAATAATAATAATAATAATAATAATAATAATAATAATAATAATAATAATAATAATAATAATAATAATAATAATAATAATAATAATAATAATAATAATAATAATAATAATAATAATAATAATAATAATAATAATAATAATAATAATAATAATAATAATAATAATAATAATAATAATAATAATAATAATAATAATAATAATAATAATAATAATAATAATAATAATAATAATAATAATAATAATAATAATAATAATAATAATAATAATAATAATAATAATAATAATAATAATAATAATAATAATAATAATAATAATAATAATAATAATAATAATAATAATAATAATAATAATAATAATAATAATAATAATAATAATAATAATAATAATAATAATAATAATAATAATAATAATAATAATAATAATAATAATAATAATAATAATAATAATAATAATAATAATAATAATAATAATAATAATCTCAATAATAATAATAATAATAACAAATCATGTCCAACCTGTAAAACATATGTTTGCATTTGGGGTCAAAGAAGCGAAATATCTGCTGAATGTGTTAATATTTAACTCATAATGATTATAACTGAAAATTTGGAGCCTGAGATTTATGATGTTCATAAATTTCTGGAATCAGGCCTGTTCTTAAACTATAAGAAGGATATATATTTGGTAAAATAATAAAAGGTATGTGACATATGAGTTTTATATTTTCTTAATTTTTTTTTTCTTATTTTTTTTTTTGTGTATTATTCGACCAATATTCACCTTTGTAAACTGACATGAACAAATATATATACATACATTCATACATTCTGTTGTATTTTAATAATTTACCCTGGGATTAGGACTTTTGATGGTTTTTTTTTTATGTTCTAATAATAAGAAAGAAGAAAAATCGTAAAAATAGAAAATATTTTTTTTTGTTTTTATTTTTTTCTGAAATTGCTTTTGATTGATTTCATTGCTGTCAAATGTGAAATGAAAAATATAAAAACAAAAACACAACTATACAAAATTCATCCTAAGTTTTATGATTTTGTTACTTAATTTGAAAATATATATACAGAAAAATCACAATATGATGAATACGAATTGATAATGTGAATCAAGGCAACATGCTAAAATTAACATTCAATAAATTTGACTGTCTTTATTCAAAGGTCTTCTGTAAAATCTTTTGTAAATCATAATATTTTTTTGTAAATAAAAGTTGTAAAGGGTTACCCAATGTTTCGACTGTTTATTTTTTTTTATTTTCGTCTCGTTCAACATCCCGTCATTGATATCATTAGTAAAATATTATATGGGAATTAAAACATTTTATTTCACATTCTTGTAAGAGCTCATTTTTGTCCTAACTAACATATTTATGTCTTAATTAACAGATTAATTCTAACTGGCATTAAGAAAGGGTCTGTTCTTTCTTCCATTTTATTCTTAATTTTAGTCAATGATCTGCTTTAAACAGTTTTCAATCTAATCTATAGCTTTGCATACCACGGTACTCTGAAAATAAAATGCTACAACTGATGACGTTAACAATGAAAGACATAAAATCGTTAACATGATTAATTTAATTTAAATAAAATTGTTGACTGAGGCGAGTTGGCAAATAGGTTTGACTCTATTTAATATTAATAGTAATTTTATTCAACTTCCTCTTAAACAGTTTCTCTTAAACAACAACAAAAATGTAAAAATGGCATAAAAGAGGTTGCGAAAATTTATACATGGTCCAGATTTCATGAATGTGGAATAATACTCGTCCTGATGTGTTTCTAGGTAAACTGCACCACATTACATAAATTTAAGGAAATAATTTGATAATTGAAGTAATTAAAAACGAATGATGTAGAGGCAGCTGATTCATTTTCTGGACAATTTATTACATTTCATTGAAATTTCAATAAATCCAATAATGGGATCAATCATGAAAGTTTGCTGGGTTTTGTCTTTTTTCAATTTTAGAAAAAAGTCAATGTTTACTATCATGAAGGTCTACTGGGTTGTTATAAGTCAACTGGGTTGACAGTTTCAAGTCAAAATAAATAATAAATAAATAAATAAATAAACTAGTCAAAACTTATTATTAAAATACACAAAATTTAACAAAAGTTTTGAAAAAAAAGTAGATTTAAGACACAGTTTATAATATTAAAATTGAAAGAAAAATTATTTCTATTATAAGTGAAATATCTAATTACTATTTACGCCCATGTTTATCCGACGTCAAAAACCTACCAGAAATTTTAAATTTTGGTAGATTTGCTTACCCCTTACCGAAATGTCCCCTCACCTATAAATTTTGGTAGATTTCTACCACTTTTCTACCCGTATAAACATGCATTATAATATTAAAATGTACCTAACTCATTCTAATCATATGTTTTTGACATCAAAAAATTTGTCTGCAATGGCAACATTTTCATAATCAAGTCAATTTTAGTCAGTAGACTTTCATGATTGCATAACTTATTTTTGTTGACTTTTTTTATTAGAAAAAAGTCTAACGTCATTAGACTTTCATAATTGACCTCAGTATTAAGCTTGGCAAGTTTCTAATCTTGCAAGACCATCTAAATATTGCATTGAGGAAAAAAGTGAACAAAATTTGTCTACTACGACATCCGTAAATCGGACCAATCAAAATTTTTTTTTACTATAAATAAAAGTTTTGAATATCGAGCTTTTACACATACATACATACACACATACTTTGTTATACAGTTATTCAATAAAATTTTCGGTAATAAGTTTCGCATTAAGGATAATAAAAATTTTTTTAATTCTAGAACACAAAATAAAAATAAAATTTTTCAACTCTAGACAACCTGGGGATTTCAATCATGATTTTTTGTTTCTTTTATTTTCCTTTTATAAAAAATTTTGTAAATTTTTGTTAAGTTAAAATGAATAAAAAAAATAAATGAAGAAAATGAAAAAAAAGGAAGATAAAATATTGAGTTAATGGTTTCAGATGTCATTTTGTAGTTGGATTTTATTTTTAATAAGACAAACTTCAAATTGAATTTGTTTTGAAGAATGAATCGAATTTCCGAAATATTTCATATTTTATGATATCGAGTGACGTGAAATAAAGCCAAATGCAATAAAGTCAATTTGGCTCTTTTTTTACTTTTCGAAAAAGAAATAAAGCCAAAATCGCGAAATATAAAAAATTGTCCGTATTGGGATTTGACAAAAATAAAGTCAATAATATTTTTAAAAGGATAGCCATAGTTAAATTTTGATTCCAAATCACTTTAAGATATTATTGTGGGTTCGGGCTATAAAACTATCAAACTACAGACCTATAGCCATACCTTGTGTATTTTTATATATAAATAATCATCTGATATCCAACAACTTTTTGTTTCCTTATCAATATGGGTTCCAAAAAGGTATTGGTTCTCAAAATATTTTAATTGACGTTGTAGATATGATCTGTGAGAAAATTTCTGACTTTAATATTGTTACAGGTTTATTCATCGATTTGAAAAAAGCTTTTGATACAGTTAACCATAATTTGCTTCTAACAAAATTATCATTTTTAGGCTTTAGATTTGGTTCGCAGAAGTTAAGGGAAAGCTATTTAAAGAATAGAAATCAGTTTGTTTCGTAGAATAACTGCTTTAGCTCCTACAATTCAGTTAAAATTGGTATTCCTCAAGGCTCTATATTGGGTCCTTTATTATTTCTAATCTACATAAATGAAAATGATATACACAAATTGCAATTAATATGTAAATTATACCTATTCGCAGACGACTGCAGCTTGTTCTACTCTGGTAATAATTTAGAAGCTATTAAATCTCATGTAGAGTATGATACGATGATAATAACGGAGTATTTCAGATTAAACAAAATCGTTATGAACGCGGATAAAACTAAAATCATCCATTTTAGACAGCGTCAAAGAAATATAGGTTGTATAGAAATTAAAATTGGCAATGTAGTTTTGAAAGAAGTTGATGAAATTAAACTTCTTGGAGTCATATTTGACAAATATTTAAGTTAGCAGCCACATATTGATATGTTAGATAGAAAGCTCAATACTTTTAATGGTATTTTATTTAAATATAAATCCAAAATTCCTAATACTATTAAGCTAAAAATGTATCATGCATATATAAATTCTATTCTTTCATACGGCACAGCAATCTGGGTGTCCAATAATAGAATTTCTCAAATCCAAATTTCACAAAATAAAATTTTGTAAAATATTCTAAATTTACCTTTACGCTATAATACTCATCGCTTATATTTAAATTTAAGAATAATGCCTATAACAGGAATTTTTCAATTTCAACAAATTTTGGGGACTTATAAAATACTTAATAATATCGGGCACTACAACATAAATTCCATTCAAAATTATACTCATAATTTTAATACTAGAAACCGGAATAATATTAGGATACCAAGAGTTAATAATGTGCTAGCATCTCAGAGAATTTCAGTGTCAGGATCTGGGTTATACAATCGGTTACCTAGTAATATTAAAAATATAGCATCAATGGGTTGTTTTAAAAAACGACTAAAGCAGTTTCTTTTGGAGTCGGATCATTTGTTTAACTTAATATAATGCTTAATATAAAATTTAATAAAAATATATAATTTGTATATCTTAATAATATATAATGTAAAATTTAAAATTTAAAATATTATTTAAGATTTATTTAAGTTTTTATAATTTATTATTCTTGTATTTTATTCTTATTTTTTATTTGTTTTTTTATTTTCTTATATAGCTTCATTAAAACTAACGCAGTTTATTCTAAAAGCGCTTGTTGCCCTCTTTTATAGTATGTATGTTTCTACAATGCCACTTAGGCGAAGAAACTATCTAATGAATTATTGTATTATAACTTTTGAAAAAAAAAAAAAAAAAAAAAAAAAACTTTTCACTAATCTGACACAAAGTATTAGTACTAATATATATATTTCTTTTTTATTTTATTTTATTTTTTTATTATTTGATCTCAAAAAGAGCAATTTGCTCATTTAGAGTAT
Organism: Argyra leucocephala; assembly: GCA_963942445.1. NCBI lineage: Eukaryota > Metazoa > Arthropoda > Insecta > Diptera > Dolichopodidae > Argyra > Argyra leucocephala. Next base: position 142,931,073 of record OZ012679.1, on the reverse strand, counting down.
ACATATATTTCTTAGTTGTAATTTACAATTCAGTGTTTTAAGATTAATAAGTGAGTTTAAGAATTTCAAATAAAAAAAATAAAGAGCTAAGTAAATGTACAGAAAAAAAGTATAGAAGAGAGAGGAGAGAGAAAATAATATAGCTATAATATTATACATATACTTGTTTTTTTTTTTTATATATTAGTTCAATAAAATATTTGTTTGATCCCGTTTTAAATTGAGGTGTTGCTCATGTTTTTCAAATTCATTGGTAGATTGTTGTATTCTTTGTCAGCATTATTGTAAATGGAATCATTTCTGATACAACTAGCAACACTTTTGCAGATGCGATGTTCTAGTATTGTGTTGGTGTACTTTGTTTATTGTTCTTAAAATTGTATTTGTATTGATAAGCATTTTATATATTTGTATGCAAAGCATTTTTTGTATATACAGCTGCAGTTCTCTTCCATTTAAATGATATCCTAATGTACTATTCTTCTGAATATACCTGCTATTTTCCTACCTTTTTCAATTTGAATATTTATTTGTGTTTTCCAGCTCAATTGAGCATCTATTACGACTCCTAAATATTTATACTCGTCAGTTTTTTTGAATTTTCATGTTGTTATATAGCAGATTTAAGGACCCATAGTGTTTAGACTTAAAATATATATACTTTGTTTTTTTAATGTTTATCGTCAATTTGTGTTTGCACATCCATTTATATATTGTGGTTAGATCAAAATTCATGTTTATCTCTAAATTCATCATATTACTATTAGCGTCATATATAACTACAACATTCAACACCAGGCAACATTCAACACCATGAGGAGCAGAAAATAGAAAATTCAATGATGCAAGTTACAACAATTAACATTAAGGTCAAAAATAAGGACTTCAAAATCTCGGCTATCTATTGCCCACCAAGACACTCACCTACTAGAGTCGACTTCATAAATCTCTTTAAAATACTTGGAAACAATTTTATTATCGGAGGAGATTTCAATGCGAAACATACCCACTGGGGTTCAAGATTAACCACAACAAAAGGGAGAGAGCTATATCAAGCTGGAAGAAATCATAAGGGTGAATTTATTTCTTCCAGTGCCCCAACCTATTGGCCCACTGACCCAGCGAAAATACCTGATTTGATTGATTTCTTTATAACAAAGGGAATAAATAGAAACCACACATATGCCGTGAGCAATGATGACCTATCGTCTGACCATACTCCAGTGATCATGGTTCTAAGTGAAAAAGTTGAACACAAAAATTGCCTCCCAAGACTTACAAACAAGAAAACTGATTGGGATATGTTTAGAGAAAAACTTGAGCAATTCATTACTCTAGGATCCGTGGAATCAAGGAACCAAATTGATGCAGAAGTCGAGCAATTCATTGTAGACGTGCAGCAAGCAGCAAAGGAGAGCACGCCATGTTTTGACTCGAAACATCACTCGAGAGTGAGCTATCCTCCAGAAATAAGAGCACTGGTTATGGAGAAGAGAAGGGCACGACGAAAATGGCAATCAACGAGGTACCCAGGTGATAAAATTATATTCAATCGCTTAAATAATCAACTAAAACAGCAAATCAGAAATATAAAAAATAACTCATTTAATAAATTCTTAAACAATTTATCAGCCGATGCTTATGACTACTCGCTTTGGAAAGCAGCTAAACGAATAAATAGACCACAGGTGCAAGATCCACCTTTGAAAACACAGGCTGGTAGCTGGGTCGGTAACCCAAAAGAAAAAGCTAAGATTTTTGCTGACCACTTGGCAGAGGTCTTCACAGCACCAACACAAAATCTTGCAAATGAAAATATAACTCTCGAAGTTAAAATAGATGAAGCGGAAATTTCGCATGTCACTCTAAGAGAAATTAAACAAATATGCAGACACAACCTGAGTGTCAAAAAAGCACCAGGTTACGATCTCATCAATGGCCAAATCATGCGGGAACTACCAGATCTAGCTTTGTTAAAGCTACAACATATATTTAATGCATGTTTTAAGTTCACATATGTTCCGAGACAATGGAAAATTGCAGAAGTAATTGTTATACCGAAGCAAGGAAAACCGCCTTCAGAGGTAACATCATATCGACCAATATCGTTGTTACCTATTATATCAAAAATATTTGAGAAACTGCTCCTCAAAAGACTTGCCCCGATGATTGAAGAAAGAGATCTGATCCCGAACCATCAATTTGGATTCAGAAACAAACATTCTACAATTGATCAAGTGCATCGGATCACAAATATAGTGGAAAAAGCGTTCGAAGAAAAAAAAGTCTGCTCAGCAATCTTCTTAGATGTTGCTCAGGCTTTCGACAAAGTGTGGCACCAAGGCCTTGAATTTAAACTACATCGTGATTTACCAAGACAATTCTATGAAATATTAAAATCATATATGAACAATAGATGCTTTCGTGTACGTTATGCCAAAGAATATTCAGAAGTAAAAGAAATATCTGCTGGAGTCCCACAGGGAAGTGTTCTTGGTCCAATACTTTACCTGCTATATACAAGAGATATCCCACAAATTGACAACATTTTTATGGCTACCTTTGCAGACGACACTGCGATTCTTGCAGTTGACGTATCTGTCGAAAACTCCACAGCAAAACTTCAAAATGCAATGAATAAAATAAGATTATGGACCCAACGTTGGCGCATTAAACTTAATGAAAGCAAATCAACTCATATAAATTTTACATACAAAAAGATTGCAACCATTCCTATCTCAATCAATAACAAAATAGTACCATATGCCAATACAGCAAAGTATCTGGGAATGACACTCGATGCTAAGCTAAGATGGAAGGAACATATAAGAAAGAAAAAAGAAGAGCTAAACATTAGACTCAAAAAATTTTACTGGTTACTTGGGCGTGGTTCTGAGTTATCAGTACAGAACAAAATATTGATATATAAGCAGATATTAAAACCTGTGTGGACGTACGGTATCCAATTATGGGGCTGTGCAAAGAAAAACAACATTGAAATGTTGCAAAAATTTCAAAATAAAGTGCTCCGTGGTATAGTAAATGCACCATGGTACATACGTAACAAAGATCTCCACCGTGACTTGCGCATTGAAACAGTCACGGAAGAGATCAAGAAACATGCAGTCAAACACGAGCAGAGATTGCAAACTCATGTGAACTCGGAAATGGCAGCAGTTCTTCATATCGACAGCAGTATCCGTCGACTCAAGAGAACGAAACCCCACGAGCTGGTCACGACCTAAAATGGAAAATTCTACGATAATAGTTTCCTTTACGGAAATTTTTATTTCAATAATTTTCCTTTGCGAAAAAATCTAAAAAATCTTTCCACGCGGAGCTATTGCTGTGACTATCTCCTTCACGGGAAATATCATAGTGATAAAGTTCCTACACGGTAATTATTATGATGTTAGCGATCCTCCACGGAAACTATCACTATAATAATTTCCTAAAGACGCGACCGAAAATTTACGAAAAAAATTGGTTATAACGGAAAAAGATAGGTGGGCTTTAGTGGGTTCGATTCCTACACTATCAAGATGCACACGCGGCTGGAGCTCTTGATGTCCTTCGGGGATTACCTCCTATCTTTCGCAAAAAAAAAAAAAAAAAAAAAAAAAAAAATATATAACTACAAGATTATCAGCATATAGAAACGGATTCCCCTGTAGATTTAGTTCAACAAAACTGTTTATGTAGCAATTAAAAAGTGTAGGACCTAGCGAACTACCCTGTATTATGCCACAGTCCATTTTTTCGATTGTACTTATGATGTGTTCTGTACATGCATATTGTTTCCTTTCAATTAGATAGCTCCTAAACCTTTTTTGTTCAACACCACTTATTTCATATTCATATAATTTACGTAAGAGAATTCTCCTATTTACCATATCGAATGCTTTCGTGAGATCAAAAAACATCACTACCACCTTTTTATTATTCCCTAGTCTATTTTGAATATTGGTTAGGACATCAAAAATAGCCGCGTTCGTGTTGGAATTTTTACTTAAACCCATATTGTATTTTACTTGTTATTTTTTCAAAATGCTCCGTAAATAGCATGTTTACTAAAGATTGTACATATTGATATTGGTCTAAAATTATTTATATCTTGAGTTTCTCCAATATTTTTATATATTGGTACTACTTTGTTTATTTTAAGTATACTTGGTAGTTCACCTTCTTTCAATGTTGTATTAATTAATCTAGTTAACGGTATACATAGCCCTGTCTTACAAAATTTCACAATGTCAGAACTAATTCCATCTATCCCGGTTGATTAAGATTTAAATAATTTATCTATTAGCTTTTCTGTTTGGTATTATTTTCTATTGGCTTAAACTTAAAAAGCATTTTTGTCTTTTTTTTTGGGATATAAATTGTATCAAAACTACTCGTCATTTTAATTCCTATTGCGCTATAAAGTTCATTGAATTCGTCTAATTTATTTTTTATTTCTACCTTATTTAGCCCTTTATTAAACTCATTAATTTTTTGTGAGTTTTTATTCATTAATATGTTTTCCATAACATTCCATGTCTTCTTTGGGTTGTATAACACTTCTTCAAAGTTTCTATTATCCAACTGTAATTGTTTTTTACGTTTTAAACTTGTGAATCTATTAAACCAGTGATGATATTTTCCCTTAAAGTAAAGATTTGTATATGCTTGTAAAATTGTAAAGACAGTTGTATGCTTGTTATGCTAGTAATTTCTTATTCTTAATTTATGGGTTTTCGTCTGCACAAATGCTCAATTTTTAAGATTTCTGCTCTAAATATAAGTAAGAAGAAAGGAAATAATCAAAACTCAAATGTATTTACACCATTTATACCGTTAGTTTTTTAATAAAAGAGTTTGAAATGATAATTTGTATGCATCAGAAAGTTGAATTATTTATTTTTTTTTGTTTTGTCCAAAATTTCGATCCTCTTAACTTAAATATTGATTTTTCTGACGGTAGGAAAATGTAGATGACAAAAATTTAAAAAAAAACATCAAATAAGTTTTACCTCAATTTATTGAAATCTACATATTAATAACATGTAAAAGTTAGTTTACAGAACCTAGACCGCAAGACTTAAAACAAAATTAATAACAAAATATTGTTTCGTTAGCAGCTGTCGGCGTCAAGCTCCCGTTCTAATTTAGTGAAACGTTTGATGACGCCATAAAAAAATATAAAAATGATTTATTTTTTGCTGGAAATTGGCGTTCAAATCTCTACTACAATTTATTGAAAACTACAACAAAATTAAAAATATAACCTTATAGTATTTGGTTTTATTTCAAATCGCCATTGATTTCTATTTATGACTAAACACATCCTAGCAATTATACATCATATATATTGAGCATTGTAATGATGAAAAGTCAAAATATAAATAGAAAATGATTGATTAGAATGATAATAATTAGTTAGTTGTCATATATTAATTGGCAATATGATAAATGAACGTTATAAGGACATTTATTTTTTGAATACCTGGAATTAATCATTAAGAATTTAATACATGACTTAGTAAAGCAATAAAGTCAAAATTATTAAATAATAAATAATTCAAACAAATTTTCTCCCAACTGGGTCCTTTTTTTATATATTACATACTACTAACCTAACCTTAGAATAATAGATGAGAGAATTATAATTGGAAAGAATAAATAATGACAAGAATATTAACAATGTACTGTGTTACGATTCACGTGGAAGACCTACTACATATCTGATATAATCAATGCAATGGAAATTATATCAAAATTTAAGAAATCTAAAACAGATGACCGTTAGGACGACTTCAACATAAGATCAATATTTTGTGAATTTTGTATTTTTGAGTATTTGGTTGTTTCTCCATGCCAATCTCAGTAGATCGAAGTTTTATCTTTGGTTTCTTCAACTTGTTTTTTCATATCTACTTGAGTCTCTTCACTGATTGGCATTATCTTGCACAAGTACTAGTAGTTTTTTCTAAATAAGTAGTTCTTGGCTCTTGCCTTGCTGATGGTGTTCCTTATTATCCTTTTGAGGTGTGTATGAAAATTTAATGTGCTGTTATAATCCAAATTAACTAATCTATAATTATAATTGACAAGCATTTAAAGTCCTGCGCAGTAGACACCTTTTTATTTTATTTCGATTCTCCTACTCCTTAATGAACTTCTAATATATATAATATATAAGATTGTATATAAAACAAAAATGCGAACACAGTTGAAAATTTTGTAACCATATGATTTTATTATTCAGCAAATACATTATGCATATCTGAGAACTTATTAAAATAATAAACAAAAGCAAATAATTCAGTTTTTATAATTTACATTATATACTTGCAAATGAATCTATGTACATATGCAAAAAAAAAACAAATTCATCTAAAATAAAAAATATAAAAACAACAAAAAAACAAATCACTTGAATTCTTCATTTTTATCTTTTTAAGTAACTGTTTCTAAATTTTGGTTATTTGTAGTAATAATATACTTTTATTAAACACGAGTGGTTTCTGCTATATCGTGCGAAGTCTATGTGAGTACGTAAATTACTGTTTTTTTTAAAAACTTTAAATTTGACTTCAACTTGAAATATAATTACTCAACAGGGGCCCCTAGTTATGTGATAATTTAATACATTACAAAAAGTGTGTGTGCCATACTTTTTCTAATGTATTCAATTTGAAAATGATGATAGATTGATGGATGAATATTGAAGAGTTGATAGATTGATGGATATATGGTTTTAATTGTTTTGTTTTGATTACGTTTTAAATTTAAAAAACAAAATTTTGAAATTCATCATTTATAATTAGTTGAATGTGGAACCTTTAATCACAGAGGTGAAAAAAATTACACCTTCACAGACATAACGTAAATTTTACTTTAACTGAGTTCTTTGCAAAAATTTTTAAATAAAATTTCATCGGCTTAAATTTTATGTCACGTCTGTGATTAAAGGTTAAATAATAAGTGTAAAGTCTCATATTATTAATCTGTATGGATATAATTAATTGATTAATTTTTTTTAATTTCGGATAATACTCACTTAAGTGGAGTTCAAATTTCATTCGTTAGTTAAACTCGAATGTAAGATTTCAGTTCGTTAAACTGTTGATTTGTAACTAGATTGCGATATGAAAATGTTTATTAATAAGTAGTCTTTGTGAAGCGTATAGTATAAAAACATCTAATGAGCTTCTGTCAAGTGTAGAAGGAAATATTTACAATTATGACATATGCTACTATATCTTAGATTTTTTTTTTTTTTTTTAAATTAATTAATCTTCAATCAGGAAGTTAATAAAATAAAAAAAAATATGCAGTACAGAAGTGAGTTAGTTTTTTCATTCTATTTTTTTTAACATTAAACGTAGTTGAATAATTTCTAATTCGAGTACCATTAAACAAATCCAGTTTTTCGTATTAAAAATTAAATTTTATTTATTTATTTATTTATTGCCATGATACATATTCATAAATTTTTTTTTTTAATAATATTAAAATTTTTTAGAGCTTATACTATTGTATTTACACCTATGACTATTCTTAATTATTACTTAAGCTAGTTGATTAATTAATTTATTAATTAAAAGAAAAATGGCGACAAAAAACCTTTTTGAATATTTATGTTTTTTCATAAAACTTACCACTACTTACATACTAAGAAATAAACTCTATTGTATAATAAATTAAAACCTATTCTAAAATTACTCTTATGAGCGGACTATTTGAGTTGTAGCAACTTTTCAGGAAAGCAGGTGTCAGCTTTTCAATTTGTTGCAATATTGTGTTTATATTAGCTAATTTAATGCAATTTCTTGGTTGAAAAATGTCTAGATTTTGCAAGAATTAATTTCAATATTGCATTTTGTTTTCTTTGCAAAACTAGCAAAAAATTGAATTAATTGCCAAATTAAACAATTTACTTCAAATCAATATAAATTCATGCTGCATACAATATATTCTATTGTTTTGAATTATATAACGGTATTGTTACAATATATTATAAAAAAAAATTTCTTAGATTCGCTTTACGCCATACTAGGGTTTCTATTACCGGTATTACCGAAACCAAGATTCCGGTATTACCGAAGAATATTAAAACCGAAATACCGACACTACCGAACCAAGAAAACCGGTATTTCGGTATTGACTAATAAATTTTGTAAAATTCTTGGAATTTTACACCAGACCATTCATTAAAAAAAGTTTAATTTTCTACTTTTGTTGTGCACCAAAATTCAAAATAATTTGAATTTGAATTGCAGCAACCTATTTTTTCAAATCAAAAGCGGAGACGATTTTTGTGAAGAACAAGTTGACCTAACTTTAAATGAGCATGTTGAACCCTTAATTGTCAAAGTAAGGAGAGTTGTAAAAATATTTCGGCAATCTCCAACAAAAAATGACATATATTTACAAAAACATGTCAAAGAAGAATATAGAAAAGAATTGAAGTTAATTTTAAATTGTAGAACCAGGTGGAGTAGTCTTTTGTTTATGTTTGAACGGTTCTATAAATTGAAAAGCTCTTTTCAAAAAGCTTTCATTCAGTGACATATGGACCGGACTTGAAGAGTTTGACTTAAGTTTTCGTATGATAACAGCGTTAACTCCTATTAAACTAGCTGTTGAAAGGTTATGATGTCCAGATCCTTATTTGTATAAAGCCGACATTGCATTGGAGTTTATATTTGATGAACTTTCTAAGCAACTAAATTCATTCAATAACGATCTTAAAAACCAAATTTCGGTCGATGCTTTCAGATGACAGTATAAGTAATTTATGCTTTTCAAAAGCCTATTTCTTAAAACAAAAATAATATTTAAGTGATTTTTATTATTCTTAATTTTCTTATTTAATTTATGGTTTCAGTTGATTTTTCGAATAATGAAATAAAGAATGTTTTTTTTTTTAAAAAATTATGTTTTTAAAAGAAATAATATAAATATATAAATATACAAAAATATATTCCAAATAATTAATATAATTTAATAAAAAGGCCCACATTTCGAAAGGAAAAAGGACCTATAAAAGTTGGCCTACAGATTTATCTGTAGGATGAACTGTTAAAATAAATAAATTATGTTTTTCTTATCGCTGACTTGAATAAAATAAGCTTTTTTTGACTACCGAAAATAACGGTATTCCCGGTTTCGGTATTGACATCAGTACCGAAATACCGTTTTTAAAGAAACTCTTCGGTACTGGAAACCTTACGCCATACTTGTCATGGTCTATTATCTCCTATTATCTTGTAATACCATATAAGCAAAAACTAAAATTAATTAATCTGTGTACATTGATTTAGGCATGAAGTTTGTGGTATTATTTTCATTACAAAGACTGTAAAGGGAAATGTAAAATCAACTTTAATTTCTATCAACATCATTATTGGAATAAGAACAGGACTAATAATGCTAATACGAACCTGTTAATAGAATTCTTATTCTAGTTAACAAACATAAATTCAACATTGACTTTACACTATCAAAATATTCGCAAAAACAAAAATTATACAATCGCCTATTTTTATGATTTTGTTATGCTTTTCTTTATTTTGTTGTTTAATTAAAGTGTATGCAATTGATTATAAATTTTAATTGTGATTTTTTTTAATTTTCAATTTTAATTTGATTTATAAATTATAAATAAACTAGCTTTGTAACCCGTCATAAATGACGGAAGCAAAATAAATCCTAGTTTCTTTTTTTCTTTCATTAGATTCTTTATTCCGAAATTACTGTACTTATGTTTATATCACTTTTTAATTTTCTAAAACACATAAAAGAAACATTTTTTTTGTAGTCAAAACTTTGCCAATTTTTTTTTTTTTTGTATTTTTTGTAGGCTGGTTCTTTAGAAAGATACAATGAGCCCCGTAGCTTGACACTGTATGTAGGATTCTTACCTACTAAACCACACCCTTCCTTAAAAAAATAATTTTTTTTGAGTGAAGTGAGTTACGCGCAAAATAATGACAAAAATAAAAGGTATAAGCAATAAAGTAGTATAATGTATAATATTATACAATTCAAATATGCTGATACACATGTATATTACTAATAGATGAATAAATTCGTGCAATATATTTTCTCTCTTTTTAATGGAAATTATTTTGATTGCTAGTGTTAGTACTTTTTGAAAATTTCATATATTCATATATTACAAACTACTGCTATATTTTCAATATTTCAGAAACATGAATAATTATTGTTTTTTTTCAAATAATTTAACAACAATTCTTGTCTGTGTAATAATAGAATACGGTAATAAAGTAAAAGAAAGTTTAAATTGAAAAAACATTGTTATTTTTATTAAGATTGATTTTGATTCCTTTTATTTTATTCATACACAAATATTTTACTAATTTTCTATTTAAAAAAAACTATATTGGCCTAACACTAATCTTTTTTTTTTTATATAACAGAAAAAGAAGTACCATACCAACAAATTTGTTTAAAATGTTTGTATTTTTGTATGGTATACTCGTACTCACTTCCATTTAGTTATAATTCGTTAGTTGGGTTCCATTTAGTATAAATTATACCGTATTAGCGTTATTGTGGCCTCAGGGAGAGCAAATTTAAAAATGGGATCTTATTTTCATATAAATTTTGTCTTTTGTATACTGTATAGGAATCTTATTTTGCTATATGAATAAACTGTTATTATGGTATTGTGATATTTTTAAAAAAAATATTCAAAATTTTGTATCTAAATTGGTCAAATTTACAAAAAATACAAAAACATTTTCATCAATTATTTTCAATTTAAAAAAAACAATGTTTTATTATCCAACGTAGAAGTAGAGTTTATTATCCTACTCTACTTCTATCAAGTTCTATTGATTGAACAGTGAACCTGAACAGTGAAGTGAACAGTGAACACTTAACACTGAAAATAAAATAATATTTAATTTATAATATTTACAGATACAGCAAATAATAAAAAAAAACAAAAAAAACACAAAAATAATTTTTTTTGAGTGAAGTGAGTTACGCACACAATAATGACAAAAATAAAAGGTATAAGCAATAAAGTAGTATAATGTATAATATTATACAATACAAATATGATGATACACATGTATATTATTATGTATAATTTTAAGTAATAAGAATAACCTTTGAGTGAATTATGTTTTTTTTGTGCTGTTTGCCTTTTGGTTTTTATACCATATTAAACTATTGATTAAATTTCTATTAGTCCTTATTATTTTAAATCAAAAAAGTTGTTTGTTTTATTTATATTATTATTATTATTTTTTATTTTTTCTTATTATTTGCGAAGAAGACTAACATTAAAATAAAAAAATATATTTCATGCAATGGTATTTTTTTCTGCAAAGGTTCAGCATGGTAGACAGGGGTTAAAAAAAAGCACCAAAGCAATTTGTATATATATGCATTTGTATACATATGCAATTTGTATATGTGTTGGAGCGTTCCGCCGAACTTACACACATCCAGATAAATGCAGAATAATATATATATAATAAATAAAATAAAATGTTATAGATTTAATAATACCATAATACTAAATAAGTTATAGCTTGACTTGTTTTTTATTTATTATAGAAGGATAATATTACGACACTTATTATTATTTTCTTCGATATAGTCTAGTGTAGAGCATGTTGTACAAGCAAGCTGGGATGTTCCTAAATATATTTATTGTAGTAATCTTTGTTATTATACACACACACCATATATTTTTTTATGGTCACCTACTGTCCTGGTGTGGTGTAACCTAATGTCAACTTAAGACAAGAGTTGTCACATTAATAGGCGTTCAGGCCGCTCTTAGAGAAAGTTCTATTGCACTAGACTTGGCCACAAGGCCTGGAATAGTGCAACACATATGGTAAATGGGACATGGCCACAAAGCCTGATCTCATTCAATGTTTAATATTATAAGATTTGGCCACAAGACCTGGTCGATTATAACATATTTACAATAAATAAAAGACTTATTGTTTATGTTCTGGTCATCTTCAATGACCCAAATTAACTGTGTCTATTTATTAAATTTTTACTCTATTTATACAAATATTTTACATTGAGTCTTATGGACTCCATTTAAACTCTATACAAAAAAAAAACGTTAAAATTTAAATTTACATTACTTCTTATGGAATGCATTTCATTTAAACTCTATAAAAAAATGTAAAATCCATTCACAAAAAATGCATTCCTAAAATTCTTAAAATATTAATTCATAATATTCAAAAATTCTTAAAAATACGTCACATAAATTATTGTTAGTTATTAGGGTTAGTGACATTCATATAACAAACCTAAAACAAATAATTTACTTAAAAACAAATCATAATATTGCAACAACAAATTATACTGGCACGAGGTATAGTAATTTGATGGTCAGTATTAAACAATCAACAAAAAATTTGGTCTTTCTTTTCAATAATAATGTTTTTTTTTTTTCTAAAAAAAATGTGTTATGTTTAATAATGGCATGTAATAGAATGTTGCAATGTTATATACATAATATGTTTGTTTTGCTTTGCGGTAGGTCTGTTATAAGTGTACTACACTAGTCAGTACTGATTCTTTCTTATTCAGTAAACTTACATTATATTTTTTATACAAAATTTATATTCTATATAGATCTATAATTAATATTAATCTAGAACAGCGGTCGGCAAACTTTTTTGGTCATGGGTAAAACTCGTTTAGATGAGATTTTTTTGAACTCGTAGTGGGTCAGTGGCAATTTTATATGAAAGTAATTTAAAAAAAATAGTTAAACCAAAAGTGAATTAATTTTTAATCAAGCAAAAAAATTTTTATATAAATATAAATTGGATAAATTCTTTACACAATAGTAAAAGTAAATAAAAAAACAACAAAAATAACATTTAATATTTTAATTGCTATCAGTAGGCGAAATCAATGGCTTCCATGATGCTATACTGTTGAAGTTAATTTGGATAAGTTTGGTTCATATTTTGACATTTTAAGCCGAACACATTCATCGGAATGCTCAATAGTCAAACTGGTCCTGTTTTTATTCAAAATATATTTCATTTCTGAAAATGTTTGTTCACAATTATAGCTTGACCCAAACGCAGATAAAAGAGCAAATGCAACTTTTTTGATACATGTGAATTTTGTTGGAAGAGATGCCCAGCACGTAAATATCATATCAAGATTTCTCTAAGTCTCCACGTAAAGTTTTAAATTTATCAGTCCATAAAGTTGAACTTCTTAAATCAATCAGCTCTAGGCTAAAATTGGTGATTTCAAGGAATTCAAAACATTGTAAATCTAAAACAGTTTCATCAATTACAACCTTCGTTATAAATGCAAACATTGGACCGTGTTTTTTCAAAGTTTCAAATCTATTTTTAAATTCGTCTTTCATGCTATTTAATATAAGACTAAAATTTTTTTTACGTCGAAATCATCAACATTTCGTTTTTCTTCTTGAGTTTTTATATGTGGGAAATAGTTAAGTTTACACTTTTTTATATCCATTTCAAATAAAACTAATTTTGAGCAAAAATTCTTCCATTCTTCATATAATTTTAAAATTGTGTGACGGTTACCCTGAAGTCGTTTGTCAAATTCATTATAATGGTTCATTATATCAGTTAAGAACAGAAGTTTGAAGATCGATTTTTTATCATCAAGCTCGGTTTTTATGCGAAGCATATGTAACCGTAAAATGTATTCATATTCAAATGCTGTGTTCTTCTTGGCTGTTATTTGTTATGCAATGTTATGTTAAAAACTTAAAAAGAACATTTTAAGTTTTCAACAGCAACAACTTGTCTTTTTTTATATTTAGATTTTTGTAATCACAAAATATATTTATTGATTTGAAATTAATTTTACATTTTCGAAGCGGGTAACATGAAATGATGATTCGCGGGTCATACTTTGCCGGGTGCTAATCTAGAATATTTTAACTGTACATACTATAAACGAATTTGCTAATACTAATTATATATATATTATTTTTTGTATAAAAATAAATTTAATTAAACTAACAAATAACATTGTATTTGCATAACACTTATGTAAGCTATTATTTACCACTTCTAGGTTGTGTTGAATACTTTTTCGAATGCTCTCGCATATAATGGAATATTTGTAACAGTATTAATGATATCTTAATTCTTCTTATTATCGAATTTAATCATCTGGCACCGTTTTTCTACAATAAATTTTCATTTTTCTCTCTTACACAATCATTACTAAGTTGAAATTTTATTTTAACACATTTTCTTTTCGAAATAAAATTTATATTTTGTAATTATCGATTGTCTGGTAACATAATTTATCTTTTCTGGATTTTTCTATATAATTTTATATTATTCTAAAAAATAAATCACCTCAAAGATGATATCCGTATCTATGTAAACATAAATTTTTCATTAGTCCTGATCAAATAAATCAACTTGAAATAAAAGAGGAACAAAAATTTCACAACAAATTGTAAAGCTTTTTGGTTAAAAAAGATTATCACTTTCTTCTGTATAGAGACAATTGAAATGAAGGCTATGCAAGAAAATATATATGGTTATTTAAAGAGTTTTTAGAATCATTGGACATTTTGCAAAATTTTGGACAATCCGATTCTGAATAAAATATAAATGAAGAAAATTTAATAATAAAAGCTAAAAGGTTTTTCATATCCTTTGATAAAAATTTAAAAAAACGCATGATTTCTAAAATACTGTAGCTTTCTATTTTAAAATTGTCGTATCTCTATTGCTTAGTGATTTTGCTATGCTATAATATATAAATACATTATACAAACTGATGGAGTATATTGCTCTACACTTCCATTTGTGTCTACCCTATAAAAGAAGTGATTTTCTGGGAAAAAAATTAATACTCCTTTAATTTATAACCCATTTCCCAGTCAATGTTGAAAAGGCTTACAAAATTATTGTAATTTGATTGACTTCCTATATGATCTGAAATGTATTGGCTAATTGGCCGGACATTTACGCTTTCAACATATAATAAAGTATTGATCAACAATTCAGTCAGGGCATACGGTATTAAAATCTGGGATTGTGCTAAACAACTAAACAAACTATCCAAACTTTTTAAAAAAAAGTTTTGTGAAACATTGTTAATGTCCCCTGGTTTAATCGCAATGCTAATAAACGTCACAATGCGAAATTAAAAAAATAAACGCCATAAAAGTCATCTTTCTCAACATGTCAATGTCGAAGTTTCATGTTTAGATCATAACAAAAACATTGTTAGATGACTTGAACGAACGAAACCGTTAGGTTAAAATTTTTTATCTCTCACGAGTTCCTAAACTGTTTGTTTGATCAAAAATATCTGAAGAAAGGAGCCAACAACATTATGTTAATGGCTAGTCTTAAAGACTAGTGTTTTAATTTGAACAATGGCATGGAAGTTTTCAGTGCGTTAAAGTCGGCACAGACTTTCACTTCGTTCTTTCCTGGCACAGAGCAGAAACTGAAGGCTCTTATGATTAATTTTTTCTATCTGCACAGGAGAATCAAATTGCCTAATATACACCCATATTCTATTAGACTCATCTCACGAGATCACATCAAAATATCTCTGAAGCGATAGTCTTGCATTCTATTAGACACCACAGACGCGATAGAAAATTGCTGTGATGGCAAATGTCAAAACAGTCTCGTGAGTAATTTCTGTTACACGTTTGACGAGACGCGATAGCCATTTTTTATCTCGTCAAAAATTGTAAACGATAGAGTATCTCGCCAAAGTATTTTGTGTTTTTTTTTTTCATCAAAAAATTGAATTAAATAAATAAATTGAATAGATAAAATAGTCAAGTAAAGATTAATAAACAATTTTTCATTATTTTTTTTTGCGTTATTATTAATGTTGTGTTTTTGTTTTGAAAAAAATAATCTTCTTTAATTTTACTGTTTTACTTCTGTTAATGTACTAAACTGAAAAATATATAAAACATAAATATATTTATATTTACTTTTTATTTAAAAAATATTTTAAAACTAAACCCCACTAATACTTTCCAAACATTTTATAAACCATTTTTGTTTATATACCAATAATTTTTTTTGACAGTAAAAAGTGATCAATACTACCAACAAATAAAATGTTCTATCGCGCCGCTTACATTGTCTAACAGAAATGCATATTCAGCGAGATGAGACGATTGCTTAATGAATTCATAGTATTATTTTTAAGCCATATAGTTCAGTTATAATTCAAGAACTTGAAGTTAACGAAATTTTGCAGAAATCTTGCTACGTAAGTTTCTGACATTTTGATAACAACATGATAAATTAAGAACTATTGGTTAAGGCAAATTAGTTAATTGCACTAAGCTTATTATGGAACTATTTGTTCACCTTTGCATATATTCTATTCCCATATTTTCAGCTCAGAATGCTTTTAAGTCATTCACGGTATCATTCTTCTTAACTCCTAATGATTCGTGAAATCGAATAAAAATGTTTAATAACTCAGTATAATTTGATAGAAGACAACCTTTTGGTTAAAATGTTATAATTGTAATATTAGTTTTTTGCCTTCAAAAACAATATCTTGATTATCTTAAAAATGGAAATATGCTCAAAACATGCTTTTTTTTAAGGTTTTTTGTAGCTTTTAGTGTTTTTATTACTGTTATTTCTATTTTTAGTATAAACAATGGAATTTTTAGAAGAAAAGTTTTCATTAAAGTTTTAAAAAATAGTATCTTGTGGATATTAATCTTTTTTTTTTTTTTGATATTTAATTCTCAACTAATTTTCATTTATAAATTTTAGTTTTATATATATTTTTATTTTATTTTGTTATATTTTTTTTAACTTTCTTTTAATTAATCAAAAACAAAATTCTACTTAAAGCTCAAATGTAATAGCACTAAATGATTATGTCGGGGTCACCAATTGTGGATATTAAATTAAATTCAGACATGTTTTCGTTTGAACGTCCACTTTAAAATATGTTTGTTATAACTCGGAAAATGTTATAACCATGCGGCGTATTTCGTGTTATATATGGGGTGGCGTGGTCTTCCTACTCGTGTTTACCGAGACGTTGATACCACCTTATCGACACTTGTTAATTCCCAACAAACTGATATCAACGTACCGGGTGCGTCACTACAACCTCTACCCCGGGATTTTAATTTTTTTTTTATAATTTTTAATTTCTATTTTTTTAACACTGACTTTTAAATAAAGAAATTCCAGCAGTTTGCTTTAATTTTATTATGGCTTATTAGTTTAACACTATTGTTTCAATCATAAATTTATGCTTTATATAACTTGAAAAACTCCTTTTTGTTGTAATTGTGCTCTGGTGAGATATTGCCAAACATAACCTGGAATTTTAACAACTTCGGGATGCAAACCTAGTCATTAGTGGCAATATATGAATATTTTTTCTATATGAAATTGATTAAAATACTTGAAATGGATTCGTGACAATGGAATTTATACCTGATACATCAAATCATTCATAGTACATTCTGATTGTTATGGTTTTTTTAAACTGTCGCAAAATAAATTACTACCTTTTATTTATTTTCTCTTCAATTTATTCATTTTAAATTTATCTTACCATAATAGGTTTAATGGTATATATTTAACCGGAAATTAACTAGGGCAAGAGACATAAGAGAGTAGTCAAATATTTCGAACTAACTAATTTAAATAAAATTTTTTGGTTTACCACTCAATTTGGAAATTACCAGACCAGTTTTTCTCAAATTTAATTGTTCAATTTCGAATTTCCAATAAAAAAAAATAAAATACTAAATACAAAAACTTTACCCAGACAGTAAAGGGAATCAAGCATAACAGCAGTAAAAAAAAAAATGAATTAAAAAGAGTAGCAATTATAATAAAAATAAAAAAACAAAAAAAAATAGAAAATGAAAAATGAAAATAATGTAACGAAATAATTACCGCAACATTTTCTCATCATCCGTTTTTTTTTTTTTTTTTTTTTTTTTTAATTCTCTCTATCTCTTTCCCACTAAACAAAATTAATCAATATATTTAATCTGTTCATAAAACCAAGTTAAAAGAAACAAAAAAAAAACAATACAACATTTCTACAAACGTGTAGGTATACCTACGTTAAAAATAAATATAATATTAAGAAGAATAAGAAAAAGGAAAATAAAAAAAAACAATGTCACCACAAAAACAGGACATTTTATATAAGCACACATACACACACACATATAGTTACAGTTATGTAATCGTTTTAAATAATCTCCTTTCTACCTATTACAAATTTCTATAAATTTATTTGTTACCACAGGATTTTACCACAACTTCAGGACATTTAATGCATATATCTATATAGTATATTTTAATACGAATGTGGGTATGTGTATATGTATATATTACGTATATTTACACAGAATTAATATAGAAAAGAAGCTGAATTCAAGTACAAAATGAAGAGAAAAAAATCTTTCATATGTTGTGAGTTATACAAAATAAAAAAATAAAAAAAAAGTACGTTCAGGAGTCATTAAATATAGGGCTATTAAATATCTATAAAAGAAAAAGAAAACAAAATAAACAAAATGGAAAAACAAAAAGAAAATATTTTTTGGTTCTACAATAAAAATATAGACCTCAAGTTAAACTGTAAAGACAAGAAATTCGTAAAGAAAGAAATATAGTTTTGTTTATTTCTTATTTTGAATGTGGAGGGCAATCTATATATAGTTGAAAGAAAAAATTGTATGGCACTATACAGTTGCTACCTAGTGTAATTTATACTATTTTTAGAATTTTGTCGAGATTTTAAGTTATCGAGTGCTATACTTTTTAATTATATTGAGTTTTGGTTTTTTATGGTTGGTGGGTAAACTGGTAGGTAGGTGAGTGGAATTATATATTCAACATTTTTATTGGAATATTTGAATAATAACCATGATTGTGACTAATTTGTATTTGAAATTTGTTTTGAAGGTTTCTTTCGTTTCGTTTTGAACGATAAGAAGGGGTACATAAATTTTTATTCTATTTTTTTTTTTTGCATATTTGAAAATTTTGCTGCTACTGCGGTTAAATCGAAATTTTTATCTCTACTTCACATGTAGAGAGTACGAGCAGATTTAAATTAATTTATTTTTGAGTGATCACGGCGAAAAATCAATTTAACGTTAGCAGCTATTTAGCACATTGCTCAGACCATTTCGTTACAATTACCTTGCAGCCTTGCAGCCTTTATTTATACTTTTAGTATTCCCATTGCATTAATTTAATAACGTTCAGGAATTCTAAAATTTACTATACCTTTGAGTCCTTTTTTCCCAATACAAGTTGAGTATTATTTTATTTAAAATTTTCAAGTATTCGCATTTATTTTGACTTTTTTGATAATTTAGTCTACCCATTCAATTGAGGTAAACAAACATTCTTTTGTCTTTTCCCGCTTCTCCTATAGTTAAATTTCTAATCGTGTTTGCAATGAAAATTCCTGATTATCCATAAAAAACCAAAGCAAATTAAGGGAAAGAAAGCGCCACAAAAAAAAAAACAAAAAAAAAAAAAACAAAAAGAGAAAACAAAATTCAACATAAGCAAAACGTCAATTGACTCAATTGAGTCTAAAAGTATTGTGGGATTTTTTAGTTATTTTTTTTTTTATATACTGATTCTATTTTAAATACTCCCGTAACAAAACCCCAGAATAGCAAAACAAAAAGAAAAAATTAAAAATAAAAATAAGAAAAAAAAAAATGAAAATCGATTTTCCAAGTCATTACCCTTCCAAAGTTTTTCTCTTATGTTATTACATTGCTTTTTTAAGTCTTCAATTTACTCCTCTCCGGTTCATATTGAATAATTTTCAATATTTTTGTTTCACTAGCTAAAAACAGCAGCACTACAGAGTATATTTTTCATTTATTGAAAAGGATAATAGTAGAGTAGATGATGCAGAAGGGTGGTAACAAAAACTGTTCTTCTAGAATTTAACTCTTATTCATCTATATTAATATCTTCTACAAAATTCTCTTGGATTTAATGTTAATCTTCGTTGGTTTCTTCACGGTTACATTTCATTTCTTTACCATATATATTTGTTTAATAGATAGTGTGTATATAGATAGTGTATATAAGACATTGAATTGAATATATCAATAATTGGTATTTACAATTCATATATACATACATACACTTGTTATATATATAAGTATATATATACAATATTAAAATAATATATAAAAATATAGTTACACTTATAATATAAATCTTCTTACTTAAATTACACATAATGTTTTGGAGAAAGTTTTGGAAGTTAAAAATTCAATTTGTTCTCTACCTTTTAGAAATTGTAAAATTTTCAAAAATTCTTTTAAATGAAAAGTAGAAAGAGGAGATTAAAAAGGAAATCAAATTTCTTAAGTAGAAAATCTGAATGTGAATATAGGGTAATGATACAAATAAATGACATATCTAGGAGACTAGACAGAGAGAAAAAAATAAAATTGCGTTGACTAATAAAAAAAAAATAAGAAACGAACTATTTAGAGTAGTATTAAATGAAAATAATTTTATACAATAAGTAGGTATAACAAGTTAGTACAAAGGGTGTATTTAAGTGTTTTAATTTCGTTTACCGTTTAGTTAAAAAACTTATAATTTTTTGAGTCAGGTTAGTCTAAATAATTACAAATCAAAGGTGTAAATATTCTAGTAATATAAGCTCTTGAAATATATATTAAAATATATGAAAATAACATATTGTACACATACATTAAGGCAATAAATAAAATAATAATAATAATAATAAAAGTTTAAATTAATTCTGATCGAAATAAAAAAAGTACTCTCAAATTATTCTAATACAGAAATATAAGAAAAATAATGCAAACATATAATCAGTACCACAGATTACATGAAGAAATATGGGCAGACCAGACCGTGAATGAGATGGATGTGATTTTTAATAATTGAAATAAAATAATATACTTGGATTGCCTCTGTATAGAGTACGATGGAGAAGCCTTTTAGACGCCCCATACTATTTTTTGATTTTTTTTTATTTTTGTACGATAAAATATGAATAGAAATAAAATTGAATTTGATCTTGTTTGAATATGCACGTAGATTATAATAAAATATACATGTGACTTACAAGTAAAAAATTAACTTATTATATAACCTTAGTGCTAGGGCTTCTTATTAATTATAATTAAGATTAATAAAAATAAAATTATTTGTAATTCTAAGAAAATTAGTGTATTGCATATTCTTTTTTATGTAAAAATCTTTAAAATACAAATTATTAGCCTAGAAAAAGTTTATGAAAAACGGCTTTACTATATTATAACTACTTACTATTAACATTTAAACTAATTTTAATGTTTATGTTAATCCTAAAGCTCATAACATATTTTGTCATGTAAATTCATTACATGAGCCTGGTAGGCTCACCTTATAATGTAATAGAAAAATATAATTTTTAATAAGTTTTAAAAGTTTTATTTCAAATAATTAAATTTGAGATGTTTAAAAATAACAAAATAAACGCTACCATTTTTGAAATTGCAGTACGATATGGTGGTAATTGCAGCTTTTTAGTTCTAGCACGTTTTTTGATAAGAGAATTTACTAAACTTTCACCAAGAGCTCTTAGAAATGAATTTCTTTTATTGGAATTTTTTTTGTCCAAATAATGTTGATCTCTATTTTTACTTGGAAGAAATTGGAATATAAGTTTTATTTCGACGTAAAGTTTCTACAATTGTTAATCCATTAGATAACAAACTTTTTGCAAGTTCTATATCGTTGTGAAATAGTTATCCATTGTAATATTCCGTCCAGTTCCAAAATATGGTGTACACAAATTCTTCACTATACCTTTTGAGCAAATTCTGTTGCACTGTTATTATCTTTGTTGCCAGTATATGGAATTTCTTTGAATGGGTAGGCCGTCTGAGAGTTACAAAGCCCCCAAATTTTAATATCATACCTTTCAGGCTTTGATTGCATATGTTGACATTAATTGTTCGTCTACGGCAAGATTTTCTGAAGGTATATAATATTTTCCCAAATTCTTATTTATTGCTTCAAGCATGTCTCGTATTGGGGCTAAATTGTCAAATCTACATCGATTACTTCTTGTGGTTTTTTCACCAAATCGAATAAAACGTAAAATTTCGTCAAAGCGGCTTACGCCCATAGTATAGCTTTGAATATAATTGAACCATAGGCTCCTAAAACGATCGACAACTTTGGTTATTTGGTTTCGAAGAAGGCGTGCAATTCGTTCATATCTAAAGCTTTCCATTTACGATTATTATTATATTGTATATTCTTTCAGCTTCTTCATTAGTATATTTCAGGACGGTTTTACAAACGTCACCTGTTATAAATAATTTGAAACAATCAATAAGACCAACTCTCATAATTTGGTAGAAGTACAACTTTGTTTACCGGACCTTTTATTATATTATGACGGACAGTTCTTGATTGAACAGAAGATTTAAGTGAATTATCTGATATAAGATGCTTATATAAGAGCGGTGTTCCTAGACGATTTTGGAAGACCAGTAATTGATTTCCAGCGCAAAATGTTAATTTAGACAAAGCGTTATGACCTTTGAGCCCATTTTTTACCATCTTTTGCAATAAATTCTCCATGAGAAATTATAATTTTACCGCTATTATCAGAATCATAAGTTAATTCATCTTCTGCTTCTGAATCGGCAGATAAATGATCCTCTTCAGAGTCAATTGCCACATCATCGAATTTTATGTCGTCAGTCACTTCATCATAATTTATTCATGTCAAAACTTGCATTATTAAGAAATTATTATGAAATATTATATGAGAGCTACGAAACACGTAGTTTTGAAAAAAATGTGAGCCTGATAGCCTATGAGCTTTAGGGTTCATTTTATTTGTTTACTATTTGTTTTGTTTCCCGTGTAATTGCTAATGTATGTTAACATATTTATTCTTATATGTATTGTAAAAAATAAGGCATAAAAATGCAATATTGTATATTGTTTGTAAAATAAACCCCTACGCCGAACTAACCTAAATTAAGCTAACTAATAAATCTACTTAATGTAACTTAACCTAAGTGTATAACTTAAATTGTATTTAATACCCGATACTGATTAAATGTGTTTTCCAGCCACAAATAATCCCTTTTAGTTTTATTTTTTTCTCTAGCTGGTTGTAACATGTTGTATTTTATGTTCTCTCCATTTATATAGCCCTGGTTATAATTAATAGTCTTAAATGTCTACTATTATGATATAGTGTAGATAGGGAAATGATTTTGATTTTGAATTCAAAATTTCTTTCTATACTCTAAGATGATAAAACCAAAATAGAAATGTAATGAAACGATGAAAAAAGAAAAACAATAAGATAATAAATAAAAAATGTTTTTAATTCAGAATGTCTATCTGTGATTTTCGATCACAATGTAAAAAATTAACTTAATCTATGCCATGAAAAATTAAATTTTATAAGTACCAGCAGATTATAGAAAATTAACTGATTAAGTGTCTAATACTAGTCTAATACTATACTAATGTAATTTTTTCTACAAAAAACTATTAACTTGTTATTTTATCATAAACCAAACTTAATTAATAGTTTGCATCTAACTTATTAAGTTTATAAGACAGATACAGCCAGACAGCTACTACGACTAAGGCTTTGAATAGAATATTATTTCAAAATTCGTCAAATTTAATTAAAATTATTAAAAAACTTATGGTTCATTATATAGACTAGACATTTATTAAAATTTTTGTATGTAAAAAGTAAAAACTACAAACTACTAGCTATTGTAAATTTTGAATTCTGTGGTGTTACAACAAAAAATGCATGATAACTGAATTTTTGGCATTTCCTGTGAATCGCATTTGAATAAAATTTAGTATAGAATTTGCTATACTTTTCTAGTTATTTTTCATTTTTAAAAAATATAAAATCGAAAAAATTGCCAGTTATCATCTTTCGTTCAAAACCACAGAATTCAGAAAAAAATAAACAAATAAAGTAAAAAAAAAAAAAAAAAAATTTTGCAAAGTAATTTTTAAAATAGAATCTTTGTGATTTTTTAAGCTAGTCTACTATACATAATACGGATATATTTGTTTTTGGCCATAATAATGCACTCAAATATTAAAGCAACTAAAAAAGAAATTAGGAAAATTGCGGGAATATTCAAACTAATAAAAAATAGAGTCCCACATCAATTAAAGAGATCATTATATTATAGCATGTTTCATTCAACACTTACATATAAGATAATAATCTGGGGAAATAGATATAAAAAGTATATTAATCTTCTACAAGTTACACGATATAAAGCTATAGTAAATTTGTTTGGATATAAAAACACAACGTGAACACAACTAATTCATAAAGAACATAAAATATGTATTACCAATAAAGCTTTACATAAATAATTTTGTCTACATGATGACAAAATAAAATATAAACACAAATATTGAACCACCGTTAAATAAAAATGTCCACACATATGCAACAACAAATGCAGATAAAATTAGAATTTATGGACTTTAATTAAGAAGTATGAAGCACTGTGTACGAGCCTTATGGCTCTTTTCAGGTGAAAATGAAAAAAAAAATATATATATTTAAGGAACATTTATATTGGAAATATATAAAGTTAGAATATTATTATACTTGTATATTTCACCGAATATGTTTTAGGCTCTAGGCTAAACATTCAAAAATAATAAAATAATAAATTTAGGAATATTTCATTATGCTAATGAAATTTATTAAATTTGGTGATGCAAATCGAATTTTTATTACATTAAAAAATAAACTATTAATATTGACATCGAATTAACTTCTCATTCAGCTCATATCTACTAATACTAATTTGTTACTAATTTGTTACAGTAAGCATAATTAATTTGATTTTCTATTCAAGTTCGATTTCGTTATATAGCATAGCGTTATATCTTTAATGTATTTCATTATTGGGCACCGAATATCGATGAACGAATAAGAATTTGATTGATATTTTTTTTTTTTTTTTTTTTCTTTTTTCTCCTATTACTCCGCGTGGTAGCATAGGGCTTCGATAGTGAACCTCCATTCCTCTCTGTTGAGTACTACTTCCTTAATATCGTCCCAGGTATAATTGTTGACTGTTAATTCTTGATCGATTGTGCGTCTGCATGTGTTGTATGGTCTGCCGGGTCTCCTTTGTCCTTGTGGATGCCACTCTAGAGCTCTTCTTGCTATATCACTTTCTGATTTCCTTAGTGTATGACCTATCCATTTCCATTTTTTCCTATTTATTTGTCTGTTGATAGGTTCTTCTCCAGTTATCATCCATAAATCCTCGTTGCTAATTCTTGCCGGCCAGAATATTCTGCATATAATTCTCAAGCACTTGTTGATGAATACTTGTAGCTTTTGTTTGATTCTGACCGAAGTGAGCCATGTTTCACTGCCATATATTAATGTTGACTTAACACATGCTCTGAATATTGTTAGCTTTGTTGTTCTCGATATTTGGTTGCTCCGCCATATCTTCATTAGGCTCCCAAATGTTCTTCTTGCCTTATTTATACGGCTGTTGACATCTTCTGTTGCACCTCCTCTTGATGTTATAATGCTCCCCAGGTAGTTGAATTTATTCTATCTGTTGTCCACTCACTGTTATTGGCTCACTATAACTGTTGTTTGTCCTCATTGCCTTGGTTTTCTCGATATTTAATTCCAGTCCCGATTTCTTTGCTTCTTCCTGTAATCTGTTGACTTTGTTCTGTAGGTCCCTTTGATTTCTTGATATGAGGCATACATCATCTGCGTAATCTAAGTCTTCTTAGTTTCCGAAGAGATCCCATTCTATTCCGTTTATTCCAGTGCAAACTTCTCTTAGAATGTCGTCTAGTATTGTGTTGAAGAGAAGTGGAGATAGTGGACATCCTTGTCTAACTCCTATATTGGTGTAGAATGGATCACTGATCTTACCTCTGTGTTGAACTGTTGTCTCTGCATCTTTATACATCGCTTTGATGATGTGGATGATTTTTTCAGGAACTCCCTTCTTTGTAAGTGTTCTCCATATTGCGCATCTCTTGACTGTGTCGAATGCTTTCTTAAAATCTAAGATTGATTGATATTAATGTGATTTAGTTTAATTGTTTTGATGCTAGGCTAATTGTAATATCTTATATTGTAATAGGTCTTTGTAATTTAAAATCTTAGAAAATACTCTAAAAAATGGAGTTTGAAATTATTAGCACAGATAAGTAATTATATTATAGCTCTATTTAATAAAATTCGTACAAAGTAACAGTCCGCTATTAAAAACTTTGATTTAAATAATTCTAGTCAATAAATTCATATCAAGAAGTTGTCCGTTATTAAAAATTTTGTCCTAAAATAATTCTTCCTACCGTTATTAATATTTTTTCATTTTCATATCAACTCAAAATACTATTTTTCATTTTTTATCAACCTAACAAAAATTCATATTTAGAAATAATTGTCCGCTATTACAATTCTCGCATACAAATTCAGTAAATTTAATTTAATAAAAGAAGAAAACACATACATTCCTGTAAATTAACAATAAAGAATTAACCATATAAAACGAAAAAAAACCGGTTTATCGCTGCAAAAAACTTTTAAAAAGACTTTTGTTTTCATTATTTTTGTTTTTCAAAATCTGTCTGCTAAAATTGTCCGCTGTTGGATGTCCGCTATTAAAACTTTTTGTCTCAGATTTTTTGTTAGTATCTGTATAATTACTTATCTGTGTTATTAGTTTCTTAAAATATTTACAAAAATAGGCTACTGTTATATTTAATCTTTACACAATCGATTCATTATTATTATTTCAAACGCAATATACACTTAAAATGAATCGTAACGAAATTGAATATTTTTTTAAAATTTTTTAATTTTCGTTTCGCAAAAATTTTAATTTAAAATTTCACCCCATACTTCTTAACACACAAAAATTTTAATTTATCGTAACTTACCAATGAAACTCAGTCTTTTTTTCCTTCACAGGATTAAAACAATAACTATCAGTGAGTCATCGAAGATGCATGTCAAATTTTATTCCTCACAGCCCAATGTGTCACCAATGAACATTTTATTTTATTTTTCACCATCAAGGGCCCGTTTACTTACCGGTGATACATTTCGAACCTAAATTTCAAAGCTATTAAAAAAATTAGTTACATATTTCAAAATAAATGCTTTATTTCAATATTTATTAAGAAATATTTTTGGATCACATTAGCAGGCCATACCCCACAAATTCTTACTCGGGCGCAAACTTGTACGCCAAAGTGGACGTTCTTGCCTGCGCGAATACTGTTCGTTTTAAAGCTTTACGTTCATGCATACAAATTGTTATTGTAATTAAAATTTTGGAGTGGCGTATGGTGTGTGGTAAAATTTTAACACTCCAAATTCAAATCGAGCAGTTTTCTGGTTATTTTAATCATGAGTGCAAGTAAATTACCTGTAGTTTTTGCTTTAATTTATTTAAAATATATAAAATTTACAAATTCAAAAAAGAAACGTAAAATTTGGCAAAAACTGTAGTTACCAAATAGAAAAAATTATAATGATGGGAAATTACTTAAGGAGTTAAAACAAAATAATCCAGAAGATTTATATAATTATTTGAGAATGGATGCGGAAATATTTGATACCCTCTTAAATTTGGTCAAACCGTACATACAAAAACAAAATGCACAAATGAGAGAAAGCATATCGGCAGAAGAACGGCTTATAACAACTTTAAGGTTTTTACAACTGGCCGAAACTATGAAAACTTTTCAATGGCCATTTCAGCGCAAGCCTTAGGTTGTATTATACCTGAAACATGTAAAACTATTTTCGAAGTGCTTCGTAAAAAATATATGAAGGTAGAACAAATATGAACTAACATAAAAAAAACGAATTGCAAAAATTAACTGTAAAAACAAAGAACGTAAACTCCCCTCCTACATGATTGAGCACGGTTAATCTTGCGTATGTATGGTAGTAAAACTGTTCAGTTTTAAGTACAGAATACGCGCACGTAATCTTCTCCATATGTTTACTCATATACGTTCTTTTGCGCACGCATTAGGAATGTACACGATTACTTTCGCGCAAGCATTTGTGTGTATGGCTTGCTATTGTTCACAATACTTACTGACAAGTCTAAAAATTTTACGAGCTACACTAGATCCAGATTAACTTGATAACTCTTAATAACATTTATTTATTGCATTGAACTCGTTTAATTCGATTATATTTTCTTCACCATCAACCAAAATATGTTTTTGAGCATTCTCGTTTATTCATCACTGGTAATACACAAATAAAACAAATATTAAAATATCTTAAAATTATTAGTAATGTATCATGGGTGAACATGCAGTTATTAAGATCTGGA
This sequence comes from Argyra leucocephala, assembly GCA_963942445.1. Taxonomy (NCBI): domain Eukaryota; kingdom Metazoa; phylum Arthropoda; class Insecta; order Diptera; family Dolichopodidae; genus Argyra; species Argyra leucocephala. The sequence continues at coordinate 142,902,680 of OZ012679.1, read as the reverse complement.
AATTGTTTTACTCAATACATAATATGTAAATATTGTTGCGACAAAAAAACTCTAAATGATGCAAACAGGGTTGGGCTGTGCGGGAAAACAAATAATGTGTATAACTGGTGACTCTATTGGCAGTGAGAGACGAAATTTTCTGGGTTCAACGGTGATACGCTGGTAGGCAAATATAATTTAAATTTTTTTTTAAATAAATTAATACGAATGCGGTTGTTGTCTAAGATAAATTGATAGAACAAAATTATTTTAAAAGATAAAAGTAATAAGTTAAAATAATAAATTAAAATAAGGGAAAACAATTAGTAATGAAATCGAATATGATTTTTTATCAAATTTTCTCGAATTTCGTGGAGTCGGCGATTACTAGTATTTTTTTAATTTAAAGTTTTTATTCCCATTTATTAAATTTTTATTAAATTTTAGTAAAATTATTAAAACAAAAAAAATCAACATAAAGTAAATTTATTCATTCGGTTGCTTTAATCCTTTTCACACCATCCCTATCTCAATTTGACAGTAAAAAAAATGTATAGATATGACATTTATGTATTTCAATTTATTAGTGCCAAATATTTGATCCTACACCTTATACCCAAATAAGCAATTTATTTTCAATTTCTATTAGAAATTTTTTTTTGGATTTCTGTTTTTTTTTTTTTTTCTTTCACTTAAAATCAACCATCCAACTAAAAAGGACGAAAAATAAATACGAAAAAAAAAAAAAATTATAAGAAAATAAAATAAAATCTTTACTTAAAATCTGAGAAAAAATAAGTAAAACGACAAAAAAAAACCCATAATAAAAAAAAATAGTACACGAATCCTTAAGGTTTGAAGAAGGAAATTTGAAAACAGTTTGTTTCAAATCACATTGTTGAATGCCTTCTCTTCTCTGATAAATTGTGAATTTTATTCTATTTTCGTTGGTTTTTTTTTTGTTTTTTTTTTTTTTTTTTTTGCTGAGTTTCACTACACTTTTAAAGACTAAATGACAAACAGAAAAAAGGATAGAAACGAAGAATGAATTCTGTTTATTTGATTAAAAAGAGACTTTTCTAATAATAAATTTTTATTTAAGTCGCAAAAAAGTGCCAAGCAATAAAATATAAAGTTAACAATTAGGTGAATATTTTTCAATTAAATTTGAACAAATCATTTGGGAGTTGATTTAATTCCAAATTTTGCATTTGTTTGTTTTTTTTTACTTTTATAAATTAAGTTTTTGTTGTTGTTTTACTATACTTAAGAAACGATTTAATAAAAATAATTTTTATCATAGTTTAAAAGTGAAAATATATATTCTATTTTTACTCGATTACAGAAATATAGATAACATACACACATAGCACATATACAAACACTAAACAGAGTACATACAGAGTCCAAATATTCTGGCAATGTAATAAAAAAAAAGGAATAGAAAATGCTGACGGTTATTAGAAAAATAATATAAATTTTTTTTTTTAAATGTCCTTTTTATTTTATTTTTGTTATACTTATTACTATTGTGTAAAAGGAGGTTGGACTTAAAATTGATTAGGATGATTTAAAAAATATTATACAAAAAAACAAGAAAAGATTTTCATTCAATTTCTTTAAAAATATTTTGTAAAAATTTTTTTCTTTTAAATGACTTTAATGTGTTTGTAAATAAAGAAAATTTATGGGGTATTTGGTGTATGTTTGGGTGTCATGAGTTATGAAGTGTAACATAATTTTGTAGTAAATAAATATTTTGGGAAAATAAATAAAAATTAAATTTGTTAATTAACATGAAATTCGGTGTAGTAATACAAAATAGTATAATTGGTAGGCAAAGCATAAAATAAATTTGGGAAATGCAAAACTCCAATGAATGCCACTAATTAATATAAACAAAATTTTAGAATGCTACAATGACATATTGATGAACATATATATTTGCTTCTAATTTTGGTGAAAAATTAGCTGAAAATCATTAAGAAATAAGAAATGGTGAATACAGATGAGGTATTTCATTGATGAGCGGTTCTGTCTTTTTAAAAATACCACATTTTTATATTTTTGACCAGCTATCGATTAGTGAATCCACATCTGTTTATTTATGTTCTATTTCTTTTTTCTTTTTATTTCAATTATTTTAAATTGAAGTATTGCATAAATATTGTTGTAAGCATACATTTTGTTATCTTTATCTGTTAATTTGTTTCTATCACTGAAAAAAAACACTAGGTAATATTGACAAAAATCTGGGTTAAAATGACAAAAACTAGGTAAATATAGCGTCAACAAAAATGATGAGTCAATATGACAAAAAAATACAAATTTCTTTTCATTCTGTAAATATGACAAACAGTTGTCTATATAACAATTTAAATCTGTAGAAATGACAAAACTAAATTTCTTAATATGACGAAATGAATTTTCATTATGATAAAATATTTTGTCAATGTAATAAAATAATATGTTGAAATGAAAATAATATTTTGTTGATTAGAGAAAAAAATATATCAATTTAAATAAAGTTCAATTTTGTTTTGTCAAAATAACATCTATTTAGTTGTCGATTTAACAGAATTATTTTGTTAATAGGATATTGTATGCATACCTATACAAATAAATAACTTTATTTTTGTTTTAACATATTTTGATAATAAACTAATATGTAAGTTATTTATTTGTATGCATACCGTACTCTACAAGTTAAATGTGGAACCATATCTTATATTAGCAAAACAAGGCAGTCCTTATAAGCACTAGCACTACATAATATATGTGGGTCTGAAAAATAAATGCATGATATTATTACAGTTACAAATAAAACAATAATAGTCTTGTTAACAATTAATTTATTTTATAACATTTCTATTATTTGAAAACAAAAAAAAAATTAAATTCATTATTACATTCAAAAAATTTAAAATAAAGTTAAAAAAATAAAGTTTTTCTTATCACATTACATTTTTCAAAATTTATTACACAAATAAAGTTCAAAATATTTAAAAAATTTTCAGACTTCAGTTTCTGTTTGTTCCAGCTCTTTGGTTCATATTGTTTCTTCAAATTATTTATTTAATAAAATAGTAAAATTTATTTTTTTCCTTCTTCAAATTATTTACTATTTTTAATAAATGTTTTAGTTGCAAAATTCAACTAAAACTAACCAAATTTATTAACATCGCAAATTAAATAATTCACTAGTTCTGTTAAAATACAAAAAATAAATAAATTTTAGCTTTGAATATTTCACATTATGTATTTAGTTTTTTAACTTAGAATTAAGTTATTTTTTTTTTAATTTAATTCTTCAAAAAATCTTTTTTATTTCATTTTTCATTTTGTTTTTGAATGGATTTTTATTTTTTTAAGTGTAATTTAATTTTTCAACAGCCTTTTTTTATTTAACTCATCACTTTTTTTTAATTGAACTCTTTAATAAGCAAATTCAAAAACGCAACTTCACAGAAAATCACACCTTTACTTTTATATTTTCAACTAAAATAGAAAAAAAATTGTTTGTGAACTGTTTACAAAATTCTTTTGTTAATTTGACTATGACAAAGCATCAAAATTTATAATAATAATTTTCTTATTGACAAAATAGATTTTGTAGAATTAACAAAAATTTATTAATTGCAATGAACTGCATAGTAAAATTTTTTGTCAAATTAAGATAAATTTTGTCAAATATACAAATATTGATTTGATAAAACGGTTTTTTGTCAAGATAACAAAATATTATTCACTTGGATAAAAATTATTAATTTTTCTTAGTCAATTTTACAAAACTTATTTTCCATTTTACAAATTATAAATTTTGGACAAATTATAAAAAAATATTCACAAATTAACAAAAAATTGTTTGTAGAAATTGTAAAATAGAAAAAAAATTGTTGTATGAATAAAAAAATTTTGTTAACAGTTACTAGGAAAATTTTTTTCAGTGTATAATATTCAATATTTTTAAAAATGTACATATAATTTTTTTTAACACGGATGAATAACATTTCGTCGCATGAGTATTATTTTATCCCATACCCCAATTTTGCGATATGTAATATAATTTAACGATTAATCTAAAGGTTTTGAAGTCTAATCTTTCAGAATTTCTGGTCCGTTTTGATATATCTTGTTTAGTTTCTGAGATAATGAGTATTGATATTGTCCAATATCCACCTATTTTACATGCATTTAACGAATTTTTATCCCATACGCCATAAAATGTAATATTTATCCTATATGCCATGTGAAAAGCAAATTTATTTTGTTACTACGATTTTCACCTACCTCCATTGCCCATGGACTTGGAATAAAATAATAACCAAAAAAATTTTAATATTAGTTTGTCCAATACGCACAACAAACATTAATTATACGGATATGGAACAAAATAATGTCGATTTGAAAATATTTAATCAGTTTTGGAATTTACAATTTATTTTAAAATTTGTTATGCAAATAAATATAAAACAGCACCGAACTAACTCTGATATAAAACAAAATTCTTTTATGTTTTATTTACAAGTGGAAGAGCGAACCCATAGAATTTGTAGAACGTTTTTTCTAAATACTCTATCGATAACTCAGACCCGAATTTACTTTTGCTTTAAACACTGTTTGGATAAAAACTGTGGTATACCTACACAAACAAAAAAAATGGAAATATGCTAAGAGAGTAACTTCACCAGTGAAATTGAATGAAATTCGGGAACATATTCAATCATTTCGTGTTATAGATTTACATTATTGTCGTGCGAATTCGCAAAGAAAATGAATTAAGTTTACCCAGAATGTATAACTTATATAAAGAAAGGTTGCTGAACCACTTAAAATATCAATGTATAGGAAAGTATTCAACAGTGAATTCAATTTTTCTTTTTTTAAACCAAAAAAAGATCAATGTAACAAATGTTATTTACATAAAATGAATAAGATCCATCTAGAACTCAATTGCTATACTTTGAATTGTATAAAAAAGAAAAAAATATGGCAACAGCGGAACGGGATGCAGATTTTCAAATATAGATAAAAATCACTGTATCTTATCATTTGCAAAATGTTTTTAGTCTACCGAAAGCATCAGCATCAATATTTTATTACAAACGAAAACTAAATACATTTGAAAAAAAAAACCTGTTAGATTAAGTCAACTTCACAAATATATGAAATAAAAATTTATTTTCTTTAAAATGAAAAAAAGATATTTGTTTACTTTGTATTAATTTTAAAATTACTTTGATTATAGATACTGGGGGTTGGCTCTTATTGAAAACCTTACATTTTACTTCTAAGAAAATCTTCTGCAATTTCAATTTTTTACTATAGAATTACCATTTTAATTGTTCATTATATTTTATTTAATAAATTTTCCCGACTTGTTTCGACTTATTCATTATAAAAATAAGCTATATTATTTTAAAAAAAATGACTTCTTACTTTTTATATTGTCACATACCCAAAAAAACTTTGTACCAAGTAATACATCAAGAACAAATAAGAAAAGCTCTGTATGAGGTGGTATAAAGTTAATAATTTACTTCCAATAATTAAAATGACCATAATTTTTTTTAATATGAACTAATTATCTTCAAAATTTAAATTAAAGTGCAAAATTGTTCAATTTAAATTAACAATGTAAAACATTTAAATATTTATCGGCTGATTTTTTAGTATTTTCACCCTAAACATTCAAAATCGATTTACTCAAAATGTACTAAATGGCGTATGGGATAAAATAATTCTCATGCGACGATTTGTTAATCATAATATACGTTATACGAGCTGAATATATCGTATTATAGTTAAAAAAAAATTAAAAATAAAATAAATATATTTTTTTATTGAAATATGGTGTCTAGTATTGTATTCAAGTAATTTCCATCCGGCATCCCAAGTAACAATTTTAGCATTATAGAAGCATTAATGCTGCATTAATGCTAATTTACTATGCTTAAAGCATGCAAAATTAGTCATATAACTGCTATAATGCATTTATACTACACTTATATCTACAAAGTGGCGACTTTATAATGCTTCATTGTTGATGTATGTGTCGAGTAAATGCACAATTACAGCACGGCGTGCTATTAAACGACTTTTACTATGCATTTATAAAGCAATTTCAGAAGCATTATATTAGCACGGTAAAAGCATTTTCATAAATGTAATAATGCTACCGTAAAACAGGAAAAAAAATAATTTTTTTTATTTTTTCGGATTTTTATTAAATGTTTAAATATTATTTTTTTAAGGTTTTTTTTTTTTTTTTTTTATCATCCCTTCTATTTATTAAATTTTCGTAGAAGTCAATATTTTAATTAAATTTTTTTTAATATTTTAAAATTACCTCGTTGAGATTTGAACCACGTACCAGTTGATTTTCAGTCCAACACGCTAACCACTGAGCTATCGCCCTTGTTTTCTTGAGTATTAAAAAAGTGGTACACTATATTATAACGCATTACAGTTCATTTCATAGATATAGTTGTAGGTGTAGTGTATAGAGAAACCTTAGCGACAGTGCTGTTATTCGACTAATAAGTCGAGTAATAGCATTCATGCAATTATATTACATTTATAGTGCTGTTATTCGACTAATTTTTTAAATGCTTGCTTTTGTTCTATTTAAAGGAAAAATAAATTTATTTGCGTATAAATTTTTTTCAAAATAATCCAGAAAAGCAAAACTGTAGGGATAATGAATCCAAAAAAGATTTATTCCCTTACAGTTATTCCAGAAGCAGGAAACTCTGGAAATAATTTGTTTCTCGAAGTGGTCAACCGAAACTGCCATTTATATCACTTAAAAACATTTTAGACTTACCGAAACCGACACCGAAATACATATAGCTTTTGATAACATTTAAACGACAAACTTAATTATGTAATACGAAATACCTGAAATAAAAACATTTACTTTTAGATAAAATTAAAATTAAAATAAAAATATTTTTGAGTTCAGAAATTAAAGGAATTTTTATTTATTAATTACAATTTCATTTCTTAATAAATTAAATTAATAAAAAAAGTTTAATGCTCACACGAATGTAGTAAAGGGATAAAAACAATGTTCGTTTTATATTTAATCGGTACAAGCTTAAATTTAATGTCATCTATCATGTACAAATCTGGTGAATTTTCTTCTCTACAGTTAGATACGAATATATTCAAAATAGAAGATCTCATTGGTATTTCAAATAAATTATTTGCGCTTTTCAAAGAAACACCAAAAATTTCTTTTTATTTTTATAAGAAATGGCTCTGATTATTTTTACTATTTGATTTGTTTTTGTCAAAAACCATTGGTTTTCGAAATTATCCCCAATTAAAATAAAATCTAACTTGTGTAGATTACTTGAAATATATTGAATTCCATTACATGCTTTCAACTTTCGACAAAGTACATTATTTTCAATGTTGTTATTGAAAATTTCATCTTCACCATCTTAAATATTTTCATCATTAATATCAGATAATTCCAAATCCCAGTTACTGGTACATTCATCAACGTTTTCTGTTATAAAACTTGTTTCTACTAAACTAGACTGCGGATCAGTAATTACATCACTTGATACAAAATTTGAAAATTGCGGAATATTATTGTTTTTAACATATACAATTGTATTCTTTTCGGTGAATCTAAAAGCTAACTTTTTGTCAATTGTTTTTGCACGCCTGTATAAAGTGCCACTTTTTTTAAACTTTTTCCAGATCGAAGTAAATTTATCCATTTTGTAAATTAAAATTTAGTTTAACTATAAATCTTTATGAAATTTATGTGAGAAAGCACCTTTCGGGTTAAGCGCAATAAAAACACTTAATAAAATATAGAAAATAATGTAGTATTGTGCTGAAATCTAGCTTATTATGCTACTAGCACAATAAAATAAGCATTATAGCAGTTATAATGCATCTTATATTGGCTTTAAAGCATAGCATGAAATAAATGCTTATATACTGTTATTCGACACTTATAATAATTGTCATGCCTTTATCATGCTACTTGATGCTTATACGACAGTTATAATGCTTATTTTGAATTTTTCGTGCTATAAGCATTATTGGTGTTACTTGGGATATCATATCCATTTATCATACATTATATAGTATACAACGTTTTAATACAAATGACATTTTATCAATGTTTAAGAATCCATGTTCGATATAGAATTATCCTGTGATAATTATCCTGATTGCATTACTATATTTTTTAATATTATATCATCAAAAAGTTTATTTTTAGATAAGTTATAATATAATTTAAATGTAGAAAATTATAGCTCAATTGAGCAATTCGACCATTACCTATTTTTAGGGTTACACAAGTTATACTCAGAATGAACTTTCTAGTCTCATAACTTCTTACTTAAACATCCATCATTCAAAATAGATTCGAATTCACCCTCATTAAGAATAATTTTTGTAACTGTTAATTTTATTCCTTTGTGTTTATTCAAATATATCAGTTAAATTTTTATTTATTGACTTATGACAGATGTCTTTTGTTTTTGAGTTGTAATGTGTAAAATATTATACATTCATCAACATTATTGTAGAAAATATATAAAAAATGATTGGTTTCTATTAAATTCATTTCAAATTGAGCTGCAAATGTTGGTCTTAAAAAAACTTATATTTTAGAAACACAATAAGTTCTTTTGAGTATCGTAATATACGATTTTCATACAAAGAATAGCTATGAATAGATCCTACATGTACCTGCTATAAAACTTGTAACATTTTGTTATCGTTAACCTTCTGCTGCATTGAATACTGATGGTTCCTTGACACTAGATATAATTAACAAAAAAAAAATAATAATAATTTATGTCAACAATTCTTCTTTATTCGACCTAAATTGACTAAGAAACAAATAAATTTAATCCTTAAGTCTTAAAATCTCTTAAAGTGTAGTTAAATTAAAAAAAAAAAAAATTACTTTAAAAATTTCTATTATTGTTAAGCAAAGTTTTGTTTTTTTTTTCGTGAGTTTTAAAATAAATAAATAAAAAAACTTGCTCCAATTTTCAGTTTCTGTTTTTATTTCTTTTCGATTAAATGTTTCCATTCACAACTCAAGTTATTATTCAAAATTATATTACAAAACTTTAATAACTTTTTTTTCTTATTTTGTTTTGATTTATTTTTATATTTTCTATTGTTGTCCATTAAATGTAAATGTATATAGAGAAAAGAAATATTGAAGCGCTAGCTCTATAAAATTTGTTTTTTTTTTTTTGTTTATTAGTGGGGAGTTCTATGTAAGCGCGGCCTCTTATGATCTATTGTACTTTCCCGTTAATCTTAGAGTCTCTGATGAACGCTATTATAGCTTTGATGTCAATTTCAGAATCTGGTAATGTATATTCCTGGAAATATTTATGTCTTTTGCGAGCTATGGCGTCGCAAAACAATATAATGTGAGTGGAGGAATTTTTTCTAAGCAAAATTTGCATTGTCTGTGTTCGATGTAGCAATCCTCAACATATGCTTCTTAAATGAGCATACATCATACATCATGTCAGCATTCTGACATTGTATCTAGTCTCCCTGATTACCAGATTCAGTCATTGGATACTTAGTTTGAAAAACTTTTTAAACTGCCTCAGTCCTTGGCAACTATCCCATATGTTTTGGGTTTCTGTAGTTTCCCATTTGGATACAATTCGTTGTAGGCAGGCGCTTGAACGAGCAATACTTGGCTTTAGTCCTAAGAACTGCCTGTTCGCAACTGTTTTTGCAAGGACATTTGTTTCTTTATTGCCTGGTATTCCTTAATATCCAGGGATCCACATAAGATAAACTATGTTTCCTTCCGCTAGCTTTATTAAACACACTGTAACAGCAATAGATAATCTTTGATTTAAAAACTGGAAAAGCCAGAACTTTTAAGGTAGCTTGGATATCGGAAATTATGTATATGTAGGCATGTTTGTGCTCCCTTTTACGGCATTTTAATGCCGAATATCTCAATGGCATAGGTTTCGGTATTACTTTCGCTTTTGCAAATGCTTTTATCATATACATTCTCTTTAAGAAAATAACACTAGAAATAAATTAATGGTTAGTCCGTCGGACTATTTTAATGGGAGGGGTGTGGTTTAGTCAGTAAAAATCTGACACACAATGGAAGCTACACGGCTCATTGTGTCTTTGAAGATTGCCACCAATCCACGCAAAAAAAAAAATAAATATAGTATGACATTGCAATTGCTTCGGTTCGTAGTTTAATTTTCTGCAAGATCATATTGTGAGTGCAGAGTGGTTGTTGTCATTCCTGCCTTCTTAATCAGGAATAAATGAACGATGGGAATTTTAAAAAAAACTTCTAGGACAGGGCACGTTTTGATTACTTCAGTAGCCCCATGGCATACTATTTTAGTAAGCCTCTGGCACATGACTATATAACATACTCGTTGTTGTGCTGTCAATATTTTAAATTATTATAATAAAAACAATGGCTTTACAACTGAAAATTCTATGAAAGTAAAAAACGTGGTAATAAGTGAGTCATGAATCTTTTTCGTTACCTATTTAATGCAACCGGACTTTTTTTTATTTATTTATTTATTTATTTAACTAAACAAGGTATTTTTACCTTAACAAAGTATAATAATATAAGGGTATAACACATTTTTTATAAATAAAAAAATTAAAAAAACCTTATGGAATCAAACTTAAAATATTTAAGAATTACAGATGGATTGCGGTCAAATTGAATATTTGTAAGCACAATTTTAGGCAATACCTTCTTGTAGTCTTAAAGAAACAATTAAATCATTTGTTATGAAATTTATTCTTCATACTTCTCCAGATTTTTTTTTACAATTTTCCTACAAAGCTTGGTTGTTTTTACTTGCTTTACTTTAGCTTGCAATGCTATTTATTTATTTTATTGGGCGATGAAGGGGTCAAAATAAATTTTTATTTTATATCTGTATTTTGGAGTAATTTTAAGCGGTTGCTAGCCCAGTTGGTTAAGGCGTCATGTTAATATCACAAGGTTTGTGAGTTCGATTTTTCTTTGAGTCAAAATTATTATTTTTTTTGTTATTTGTTAATTTTTTTCAATTAAATATTCAGTTTTTGTAAAATTATCTTCATACTCACCTTCTATTTACGGTATGTCCCTTGATATTTTTTTGACTAAGATTCTTATCAAAAAAAAATTCTTATCTTCATTCTGACTATTTTGTGAGATCATCATCATCTCAAGTCTTAAAAAGTATATTCACCCATTCATGAAAATTAAATAAAATAAAAAAAATGTTACTAAATTTAGAACACATGCTAAGTCAATAGTTCACCCCTCTCTGTCTCTAAGAAATAAATTAAAATTTAAATTACAATTTTTTGAAAACAATTACAGCACAGGTTAAAACTGGTCCATCTTAAGGTACGTACTCGAATTTTTTCGCACTTCAAAAAAGCATATACAGAAGTTACTGTCACAAAAATTAAAAATTCCAAGATGAAAAAAAAAAAACAAAAAACAATTCTAAACTATTAAAAAATGATACAAAAAATAAAATAAAAAAACTATTTAAAGAGAGTGTAGAAAAAAAAGTGATATAAAAAAAAAAATAAAAAAAAATTGTTGTGAAAGTTTTGCAAATCATTTTTCTTAACTGTTTTCAATAAAACAGTATACACAATATACGAGTACTATATACAGAAGCAAACTGTAAATTAATTTCTATAAAAAAAAATGGATGGAAAAATCATGTGAAGAAGATGCACAAAATAAAAATAGAAAATTTCTTGAGTTTTTCATGTCCAACAGAATTTACTATTAAACTTTTACGTGAGTGGTATTGCAATCTATTATCACTTTTTTTTTTTACAGAAAAAAAATAAAAACAAAAAAGTAAATTATTCTTGCATATTGAATCTATTCAATATTATAATACTTGTATATTACACGTTTTAAAAATAAATACGGTTACAAGTTTATTGACAATGTTCATTTTTCTATTTAATTTTCACAACCTAACTTGTTGTAGTAGTAACTTCAATCACAGATTTGTGTCCGAACCTGAGACAAAAATTTCAATTCAAGTTGAAAATTCTTATAAGACTTATGTTCAGTCCATTATTATCGTTGGACATGAAAAGTGTTATTTATAACTATTTTATTCTTTTTATTGTTATTGTTGTTGTTGTTGTATTATAATACTAATGCTATAGAAAATGAAAAGTTTTCACGTTCTTTATTTTTGTTATTGTTCAAAACTTTAAATTGGTAAAAAAAAAAAGTAAAAGAATGAAAGTCCCTAAACGAACAATGTAATATCATTTGGATGTCTTTTTTGATCATTTTAAAATGACAAAAGACCTGTAAATGATATTTTGTTGACATTTTTCTATGCATCCTAATTTTTTTCTAAAGAAGACGAAAAAAATAAATAAGAATACAAGGATAGTTAGTTGGTTAATGGTTAGTTTGAACAATTTTAAGATAATATTATTAATTTATATTTATATATCGGGTTATGGTCCCATTATCCTTGCAACTGCATACTGGTTTATTGTACACTAGTTGTAAAGCCAGTCTCAAGACGTTGTTGTAATTAGGAAAAAAAATTAATTCAAAATCTTTCAATTTTGAAAACAAAATAGTTTCTGATACTACTACATACATATCAATTTTACCTATGCATATGGACCTATATAATATTTGTAAAAAAATTTATTAAAAATGACGGTTACCAAAAAATATTAATAGTTTGCAATATAATTTAATATAGTAAGTAGTATAATCTAATATAATAAGTAACTTGAAATTGATAATATTAATACCATATATCAATTTTACTTGTCTGAGAACTCAAACTGAATCTCTATCAACCGTACAATATAGAATGGTAATAAAATTAAATAGGCACCACTGAATAATTGATAAATAGATATTTAAATATAAATTCACATAGGTATTTTTTAATTAATTTATCTAATCGCTAAACAATATACATGCAGAAGTACCACAACGGAGCATTCTGGGTCCCATTCTATATTTACTCTACACCAGTGATATACCAGAACTAGAAGATGCAACGATGGCAACTTTTGATACTTGGTAATAATATAAACGAAGTAACAAATTAATTGCAACAAGCAAACAACAAAATCTCCTTATGGTGCAAAAGGTGGAGAATTAAATTAAACGAATCAAAATCCACACATGCTAGTTTTACAAACAAAATAATAGAGTCACAAATAGCGGTCACAATAAACAACGTCGTCATACCACATCAAAATTCAACAAAATATCTTGGTATGACGCTTGATGCAAAGCTCAGATGGAAAGAACATGTCAAGAAAAAAAGATAAGAGTTAGAACTGAAATACAACCAGGTGTATTGGCTAATTGGGCGCGGATATCTTCGCTTTCAACATATAACAATGTTTTGATTTACAATCAAATATTAAAGCCAGTCTGGGCATACGGTATTCAAATATGGGGTTGTTCTAAACAACTTCATATTCAAACTATCCAAACGTTCCAAAACAAAGTGTTGCGAAACATTGTCAATGCTCCCTGGTATGTTCGCAATGCTGGCATTCATAGAGATCTTAAGATCCCTATCATAAAAGACGAAATTAAAAAATTGGCAATACGCCACAAAATTCGTCTTTCTCAACATGTTAATACTAAAGTTTTACGCTTAGCTGACAGTCAAAACTTTGTTAGACGTCTTAAACGGACGAAACCGTTTGAACTGTGTTAGGAAAAAATCTTTTATCTCTCAATAATTCCTAATGGGATTTTTATTAATCAAAGATATCTGAAGTAATAGAGCCAAAACTGTATTAATGGTTAGTCTAAAATACTAGTTTTAATATTAACAAGAGGATAGTAGTTTTTAGTGCGTTAAATTCGACACAGTCCTTCGCTTCGTTCCCCCCCGGAAGTCATAACGATAAATGAAGACTCTTTTGATGATTTTCTTCTATCTGAAAAAAAAAAAAATTTATCTAATGATTTTTTTTTTGTCAAATATTTTGATTAAGAACGATTCACTCAAATTACCAAAATCACTATCAAAATTCACTTCTGTTATCCAATTTAATAATTTTTATTAAAAAAGTATAAAATTTTAATTCACTTACAAAAAAAATGTGTAGATACCTACTACTTATAATCCCTACCTAATACTTAAACAGAAAAAGAAAACAATAAATTAAGTTTTGAGCGAAACAACCTCGGAATTTATACTGATTTGAAGTTTGGTTCTGAAAGTTAAAATTGAATTTAGAAATAATAAAAAAAAAATTGAGTGGTAATTAAAAATATCGTCTTTTCAATTCATGTATTTTGTAAATTTCATAAAAATAAGTTAACCATCTTATATTTTTGAATACAAAAAAAAGTTCATCACAATAATTATCTTCCAATTTTCTAAACATTTATAAATAGGTACTATAATGTATTTAACATTTGCGCCACCTGTTGGTTTTAATTTTACTATATTTTTTAAATAAGAGTAATGTCAATGAATACAATATAGTTAATATTTCTTTTATGAAATATTTTTTCTTAACTTGTATATTTATTATTATAATGATAAAAAAACTCTTGTTAATTCATTTTCCACACATTTTATTTATTAAATAATTTTAAAATTTTTTATTTATTTTATTTACACAGATTTTATTATTAAATTTATTATTCTTTTTATTTTATAACTATTTTTAAGAATTTACATATACAGCTACTGATTTTACGATTTTATTCTATTTTCTTCAATGGTCCATCTGAGTCTGACTTTTTTCTAACAACGGTGTCTTTCATTTCCGTGCGTGCACAACCGGAAATAGTAACCGGCTGAAATATATCTTTGACAGACACCACCTATTAGATCTATTACATAACTATATAGAATAATCAAGTAGAAGAAACGAAATTAAAATTTTTACTTGATATAAGAAAAAATAAAAACATAAAATAAAAAGAAAAAAATATACATGTGATGTGGTTATAGTTTAAAATATTCACATTAAACATCATTAGCTATATTTCGATCTGACTGAGAACTGAAAAAGAATAATATATATATCACATACATTTTATTTACAATAATAACTTCTTTAAATGAAGTAAAAATAAAAAACACAGTTTTTTTTTTGATCTTAAGTTTTCCAAAAATCAAAAAAAAATGTTTTATGGGGTTTTTAACCTGACCCAGTACATTTTAGTCGTGACGATAAAATGAATTGAGAGTAGGTGGAAACTTAAATAAAATGGAGCTGCACTGATTTTTTTTTTTTATGCTCTTGACAGTAACTTAGTTAGAATCACCCTTTCGTGCTTAAATAAGTACGGTACTACAAGTTTATACGAAAATATCTACCATATTTCGAGTATTTATTTACCACTTAAGATAGCTTATGTAAGAACATAAAAAAAATAAATTAAATGAGTTAAAAAAAGTATAAGAGCATCTTATATTTTTTTTTTCTTTTTTTTTTCTTTATTTTTTAATGTGATATTTCACATACAATTCATTTGTTATGTAATTTTGTAATTTAAATTTTTAATAATAATTAAAAAAAATGTTTACATTGTAAATCTAAATATTAATTTTATAGTGACCGTAGCATAGATTGCCTGGTCTTATAATTTTTTGACTATTAGACATGTTTTTATATAATATATTTTCTATTTTCCTAAATTACTAAATTTTATTATTGATTCGTTACCAATTATTTTTTATACATACATATTTTTTTATTTTTTGCTTATTAAATTATAAACCTAGTAATGCCATGACCTTAGATTAGATTATATAACTTTGGGAAGCGATCTGATCACCGCAACCTAAAATAGAATTATTGTTATAACCCGTGTTAGTTATTGCTATTTATTTATTTATTTATAAATTTATTTGTATAGGGCTTATTACCACATTACGGTTTAACAAGCCCAAACTTATACAAAGTTACTTACAAAATTACATAATAAAAAAAAATTATTATAAAAATTTTGACGTTGAACTAAAGCTTGGAATTATTGCTTTTTTTTTATACTTATATGTACCTACTACAAAATAGTTTTAAATTTTGTTTATTAATTGTATTTTGTCTATAAATTTAATAACATTCTCGCTGGCTTGCAGATAATCTTTTTTGAGAACTTGAAGTTCACTTATAGCAAATTAGTTTTTTTCATTTCTTCACAGGTTGCAGTCTTCAAATAAATGTTTAATTGTAATTGGGGAATTGTGGTCACAATTTCATATTGGGGGACCATTTTGAGGTCTTTCAAACATATAGCTGTACGTAAGCCTGGTATGCCCAATTCTGAGTCTCGTAAGAACTTTGATGACGTTTTCCTGCTGATTTTTTCTATATTGTTCCATTTACTAGTGGACAATTTAATCCTCTTCATTTTGTTCGAATCGGGAATATTTTGCCAGTTTTGGTTATTATCAGTATTGTCCTATTATCAGTTTTGGTTATGTTTGTTCCATAAAGCTTTATTAACAGTTAATACTTTTAGTCTGCATTTAAAATACAGATTAAATAAAATTAATCTCATTAATTCAGTAATGAGAAATAAAATTAATCTCATTCCATTAAAGTGTTATGCAGGATTATGTGCAGCAAAAAATTTCTTGTCAAGCTCTTGAACAGATTTTGTGAGCATCTCTTGAACAATTTTCAATAAACTTTTTAGGCCCTGAGGTGATCCGAACAGCTTTTGAACAGTTCTTTAGACTGAAATTCAAAGGTTTATTGACAATTAGAAAAAGCAATATATACAGAGAAGAATTAATGGAAAAATATATCTTGAAAGTACTTGCTGAAAGTACAAAAAGCTGAAAAAGTAATTAGAAATTGGTACTAATTTTAGGTCAAAATGTAGAAATAAATAAAATAAATAACTCGATTAAATATGCTGTAGAATCAAATCAAATGATTTATTGCGAACATGCAGTTACTGCTTTTGAAAAGAGAATTCTCATGTGCCTCTAAAACAGGTGAAATAAAAAGAATATAATTCAATATACAATCGTCTGATCTACTTAAGCCCGTCAAATTGATTGTTCAAAATAATTTGAAAAAAATTTAAATATCAAAAATATGTGGCGCTATAGCTCGCAAAAAATATAAATATTTCCAAGAATACAAATCGGCTGATTCTGAAATTGACATCGATAATAGTGTTTATCAAGGACATAGACCTACAATTCTGAGTGTAGTAGATTTTAAGAGGTCCCGGTTTGATAGAACTCCCCATTAAAAAATAAAAAAAAAATTAATTGTTGTCAGGTTTTTGTTCAATAATAATTATTTTAATATTTAATTGAAAATTACAGAAGCAATATACTTCCATTATCAATGGTTGTGACGAATTACAAAATAACTACTAGTGAACGAAAACCTAACAATTAAATTATTTAATTTAAATTATCACTGAAAATAAAAATCCAATTAATAAGTTAAAATATCAATGTTATTGGACCTTTTCACGTATATAATTGGAGTATCCATCACGTTAATATTCCAATATTCATCCAATATTCATTCCAGTATCCATTACAAAAAACTAAGAATTTACATTTAAGAAAAACTAGGGAATTATAAAGAACAAGACTCTGGTTTAAGACATGAAGTAATAATATATTCAAATCTTATCTCTTATATATCATTAAATATACATAATTCATTTATTTAGAAATATTTTTACCGAATTAAGTGAAATTAGTTTTAACAAAAAATATTATAATTATCATAAATGTCAATGCATACATGAAGGACATAAAAAAATGTCCGAGTAATAAAAAATAAAATAAAACTTTAAATCGAAAGAACATCAATAATCTATAATTAAATAATGTACAAAATTTGGAAATGTCTATTTTAAAACTGAAGTAACTAGCGAAAACATTTAGATTAAGTGACTTGTACCGTTGTAAAACAGCATGAATAGACAGCCTTTAAATTTCTGAATTAAATAACCTTACTGTAATCTTGTTATCTATAAACAGAAAAGTAAATAAAAAAAATGAAAATATATATGTAATGAAATTTTCTAACGGTATATGATGTGACAAAAAATGTTTAGAAAATTGAAAAACTTTAATTTTTTTTTTGTTTTTACTTTTTACTGGAAAGAAAACAAAAAAAAAATCAAAACAAAAAAAGCTGTATAAAATGTTATTTAAAGATTCATATGGCGTGTGAAAAAAATATCACATCATAAATAACAGGAAAATTGATATTGTGTATGTGAATGTATGTACATCATATTGTAAAAGTGTATATAATATTATAAGTGATTATTTTTGGT
Organism: Argyra leucocephala; assembly: GCA_963942445.1. Lineage (NCBI taxonomy): Eukaryota > Metazoa > Arthropoda > Insecta > Diptera > Dolichopodidae > Argyra > Argyra leucocephala. The sequence continues at coordinate 142,884,406 of OZ012679.1, read as the reverse complement.
TTATCTAAATCTGAGTCAGTGACATTTCACATTGTTTCCGAATATTTTTTAGAATATCTTTACTATGTTGGTAATTAGTATAGATTGAATAATTTAAGACTACACATTGCTAACTTACTTACTGCGTTACAAATCATGAATGTGATGTGCTAAATATCAACCTGTATGTCCATTTTAACAACGAAAATGTGGTCTTTTCTCAGCGACTCGTTGTACCTAAACATATATTATACAGTTTGAATTTGTGAAGCTTATATCAAAAATATTCATTTTGAAATTTGTAGGTCAATATACATAAAATGTACCAACAACTTGTATTTATGAATTTGTTATAGACATAGAGACTTACATGTTATACCACAGGATATTCATTTGAAAGTTAGATTTTAAAATACTCTTATCAACTACATCACCCTAGTAATGAACTCGAATTTTAATTAACTAGCAGTATACGATAATTTCTAGGCTAATTTTCATTTGATGTAATTTTATTATTAATTATGTCGTCTGACTTCTAACATGACAGTTTGAACTCCACTTAAATGGATTATGTAAATTTATTTTTCATTATTTTAATTAAATATTATTTATTTATATATTTATTGCCATGATACATATTCATAATTTTTTTTTTTTAACAATATTAAATTTTTTAGAGCTTATACTATTGTATTTACATCTATGACTATTCTTAATTATTGCTTAGGCCAGCTGACTAATTTATTTATTAATTAATTTATTATTAAAAGGAAAAAATGGCGACAAAAAACGTTTTTGAATATTTATGTTTTTTCATAAAACTTACCACTACTTACATACTAAGAAATAAACCTAAATTAAATTTTTCATTGTTATTGTTAAAATTTGTGTGGAATACAATTTGGTTGTCACTAAATGTGTGTGTGAGAATTATGATATTATGAAGACAATGTCTATGCATTATAATTTAATTTTTACGTTAATAATAAAATAATAAATAAATATAAAAGACATAAATAATACGCATTGAAAACGTATAATACACAACACAACTAGACGAGATCGCCCTGATTGAATCACAATCTAACAATAATTGTGTTATTTTTTCTGTTGTAATTTCTATAAGAGAATGACTCATCGGTTGATTAAGCTCTTGTATGCACAGGAATACTTATAGCTTAAATTAATTCACATATCAAATTTTTCATTGGTCCTATATGGTACTGCAATTTCACACAAGTTAATTTCAGACGCTTAGTCTATCAATTTAGTACATGAACTATCTTATAGTTCAAAATAATTAACCTAAAAGAAAATTAAATTTTGTAATATCGCACCAAATCAAATAAACCTCATCTAAATTATGTCCTTCAATGCTTCAACACTGTTTTATTTATTTTTAAATGTTACACCGTTATTCTGAGAAATGAAAAGAAAATATAAAATAAAAAACGAAACACAAAATTCTCGTAGTTTATTGTTATATGAGAGAGTAGATACTTATATTTATGTTTCGATTAATAACACTCTATTCTGTTCTGATATCATGTCTACAGAAATTTTCATCCAAAGTTTTATTAAGTTTTATTTTTTCAATATACATATTTATTTTATTTTCCTTCATTCTCTGTCTCTTTCACTTTTTTTATCAAAGTAATGAGAAAAAAATCGCGTTTTGTAAAATAAAAATAACAAAAAAAAAAAACAAAAATATAAGGCTAAAGGTTGATTATATGAAATAACTTTAATAACTGTTTTTGGTGTAATATGATATTTTTTTACATACATATATCTGTATGTATGTATGTTCTTAAATTTTGTTATTATCTTCAATTCATATATATATATAACCAGTAACAGTAAAGTGGATTTTGTTTCTTTCATTCGGTAATAAAATAAAAAAATAAATTCCATCCCATTAAGGGCTATTTCCGTTTTTAAAGCTACTTTGGAAAAAAAAAACAAAAACAAAAATAAATAAAAATAAAAAGAAGAGAAAAAATTAAGAATTTATTTTCCAATATTTTTTGTAAGAAATTAAATAATGAAAATCTTATAATGAAAAATATTACTGTAAAGGATACTAAATTGTATCAAAATAAAAATTAAACTCGATTCATTTTAAGTTTTTTTTTTAATTTTCAGTTTAATTTTTTTTTTTTTTTTTTTGGTATTTTGTAAAACTTATTTCGAAAATTGCTTATTTGTGCGTTAAAAGAATACATTTATAATCCAATGTAGTCGATATATTAAAAATTTTCGAGGGGAATTATTCAGTTCTGGTCAGAGATTTAAACAATTTTTATATATTTAAAGGCATGTGTATATTCTCTATAGTAAATATTTATTTCTGAGGCCATTCGCGTATTGTAACATTTACTAAGATGCAATGGTGCTAGAGAGGGTACTATCTACGAAATTCATCCGGAAAGAAGAAATCTGAGTGCACCTCTAGCTACCTGAAGTTTACTGCTTCGCGAAAATGTAATGAAAACTACACATTTCAGAAGATCAAGCAGACCAGACTACAACATCATAAAGCAAATCTAATCTATGCTAAACTTGATACTATCTTTGAAAAAGTGTGGCCTCAGCACTATGGTAGGAGTTATTACTGGCCATTGTCTTATTGGTAAGTAAACCAGAAGGTTTGGACTTTCTTCAAACGACTTTTTCAGGACGTGTTGAGAGAAGGAAAAAGATAAAACTGTACGACACCTATTCTGTACCTACGCTGGTCTTTATCAAAAAAGGAAAACCTATCTAGTAACCTTCTTTCTGGACTCGCTGATTGACCTTCAAGGCACTAAATCAAAAACATTTACCGCTTTGTAAAACTCTATATGGTTCAATGAATAGAGTTCCCGCGGTATCACAATGGATCTTGCCGCTCTAAGTGTATCGGCGTACTGTTGGAAGCCACCACTACTAACCTACCAAACAGTAACATTTCTTAATAATTTAAGTATGTACGAAGATGCAATTGAATATTGCGGAATGATTCTGCACAATCAATTGGAGATAGGAACTAGTTCTTTTATGTCATAACTAAAGTTATTCATTGTTATAACATCAAATCATTAATAGGGGGACGTTCGTTCAACTTCGATTTTAGAAGTAACACACAAAAATTAATAATTTAATCATATGCATAAGCTTGCCTTCCGAGGTAAGTTCTATGTATGTAATCAAATTCTTGAGTATTAAGTTTTCGGTATGGAACTCATTTAAGATCATAATGCGGAAGATAGTCAAACGTCCATGTAACTACAATCAACTTAAAACCCCTCTGTGTTAAACTCTCTAGCTAAATCAAACTGTCTTTGTTGTCCCTATATATGATTTTTTTTTTAATAAAACAGTGCTGAAGCGTTAACCTGTAAAATTTTGATTTTTTGGGATATTACAATCATGATCTATTTTTAACAAAATGTTAATGGATCTCATCTTAATGCAATTGGAATCGCTCTATGTGTATCACATCGTGTGTCTAATTTTTTGATATCAGTTCGACATATTCGGCATCTATTACTGAATTACCGTTAGGCTTATAGTAATCACGTAATGATATTTTCGTTCAATCTTTTTCATCTTTTACTAAGTTTGTTGTTTTCTTTTTATTAACTGTATATATACTGAGCTTGATCTAAACAAGTATATATTTTTGCTCAAGTTAATTTCAGCACAAGTAGGTGATTGCGATAAAAATGTAATTTTCAAATTGTTTGACATTAATTAAAATTAAAATTTTAGGTTTTGTTTTTAAAATTTTTAGTGACTTCGCATATTTTAATTCATTAGCAAATAATAATTGTTTGTTCTTGAATTGCACCATGGGACGTTTAAAAATGGTAAACGTGGAACATATGTTAATGCTGCATGGACATATTGCTAGTTATTGTTAGGCTCAAATTTTTTTTGTATATTTACATATAAATTTGTTATTAATGTTTATTTAATGTTCACACTCATAGTTGTGTTTTATTAGAAAACTTCAATATTTCGTCTTCAATTCATTTCAATTTACAATAAATTTTAAAGAATTTAACTTTAACTAGTGAACCCCTGTGCAAATGCACAGTAGTAACTTTGTTTAAAGAACAACATCACCATTGATTCATATAAATGATTTTTTTTTTTTTTTCTGTAGATAGGTGGGAGTCCTCGAAGGACACCAAGTGGTTTTAGTCACACACGCGCAAGCCAACAATAGTAATGAGAGCCTTAAACATACTAAAACTACCTTTGTTTTGTCTTTCATACATGACAAATCCATGATAGATCAACTAATGAATTCTTACTGTTAGAAAAAAAATGATGTGTTTTTTTACATAATTTAAATTGTGGTTATGTTTCTGTACTATTAATTAAAAAATTATTTGTTGTAAAATATTAAAGTAAGTTTAAATTAAAATTAATTAAAAGCTTTTAAAGTGATTTAAAAATGAAATAAAATATAAAAGTGTAAAAATGAATGTTTAGTATTTTGTCACAGTATTGGAATTGCTTAACTTTTTCTGCTATTTTTCTGCTATTAAATCCTATCCTTATATTTCTTTAATCTTAATATGTACCATGAAAAATAAATCTTTTCTCTATCAATTTGACATTAATTACATTAAAAATCGGTTATAATCACTATTGGTTATAGACACAATTTCCTCTTAGTCAACAATTTTACTGTCATCACCTTTTTAATCTTTTTATATGTATTTTTTTTTAGTTCGTTTATAGTCAAAAACGTTTGTAGCCAAAATTCTGTTATAATCAACAATTTTTTTGAAAGAAAGTAATAAACTTCATACAATCGATGTCATTTATAGTCACATTAAAATATAACGCCAATTTTTTCAATAGAACAAAAAAATAAGTCAAAAGAGAATTATTTTATTAAAAAACTTATTTATATATTCTCTTTTTCTGTTCTTTATTACAAATATGTATACTTATTTTGGAATAACATAACAGAACTACTATTTATGATTAAAATAAAGTTTAAAATTGTTATACCAAAAATATTTGATTGAATTTGATTTTGTTTATAAAGATGCAGTTTTTTTCTTACTACGCCTATAGTCACAAAACGGTTATAGTCACAAATATAAATGAAATTTAGGGAATGACTGTAACTGTGTTATACACATAGTTATATATTTTTTTTAAATAGCAGAAGCAAATGAACTAATTTTTATTATATCATTTTTGAAGAGTATGATCTGATTTTTATTTTTCTGTTTTGTTTTCATATTTTGTTTGTGTTTTCGGTTTTGTACTTTTTTCTATAAGTTTGTGTGTTTATTTAAAATGAAAGAATTTTTATGACCGTCTTTGTGGTGTAACATTTTTAAATTTTTAAATATTCACCACCAAGAACTTGCTAACATTTTAATATTTTTGTGGTGAAATTTACTATTCAACTTTTTTGGCTTTTTTAATCCCCACGTCGTTCATCTGGTTTATTATATTACAGTATAAGATTTAAAAAAAGATTAAAATTTATCAACTTGTCATGAGCCCTAGTAACCATACACGATGTGTATGTAAGCTACAATAAAAAAGAAGTCAAATACAAGCATTAACAAGATTTATCACACTTGAACCAATACATACAGCTAAACTTAGTTTATACTAAAACTTGACTAAACACAGTTTATTCACATTTTTATTGCTTTAACTACTAATTTTTGATTTTTTTTGTCAAATTTCGTCTGATATGTGGAACAGATATTGCTACCGTAGTCGTATGGTTTTTAGTTTTTTAATGAATCTAATGATATATGACTCGTGAGAGTAATTTTGTAATGTGATATGTAATACGTATCGCTAAAAAACTGTGATAATAAAACAGAGGTGTATTTTTGTCAGTCACAACAATACTTTGGTTAATTTCTGTGATTATAATATTATCTTATCTATAATATATTAACGCGCTAGTAATTTCTGTAAAAGTTTCCACCTCGGTGAATTAAAGCAAAAACCAAGGACACGAACCCAAACATTTAAATGTGAAGCTTTTTCAATATATTATCGCAAAAAATTACCGATATTAAAAAATTATCTTTCAAATAAATCATTATTAGAAAAACATATCCAAGTTCTAAACCCATCTAGGAAAACTATATATTTAATACAAAACCCAAATAATTATGTCATTTGAATAATAGCAAAGAAAAAAATAACGTATGTGACAAAAATGTTATAAATGCTTAAATTGGACGATGTGCTAAGAAAAATTAATTTTGATGAATATTTCTTTAATGCTTTACCGTCGAATGTTGCGCCGGCTATAGATAGTTATTTGTTATTAGTCATGTACAGAATATATATAATAAATGTCAATAGCAAGAATTATGTTCGGTTAAACCAGTTAAACCGAAAAATTTTTTTATTAACTAGTAACATTTAAATAGATGAAAATAAAGAAATTATTAAAATTTCTTACTGAATTTACAATTTAATAAATAAAAAGGACAAATCCGATTTATTTATTTACAACGATACATAGATATCTGTTTTTATCTACTTATAATAAATTTTACATTTAAATTTTTCTCGATTTTTATAATTCACAAATGTATTTATAACACATTGTAATAAATTAAAATATTAATAAAAAAAAAAATTATGAATTGTATAGGTTCTCGAACACTATAATTACCTACTGATGATTTTAAGTAGTGGTAATAATAATTATCGTGAATAGTAAAATTTAATTTATTTAAATTCATCACAAAATGAGTATTTCATTGTAATTTTTTATTTCTAAATTAATTTCATTGGTTTCACATCGTACAAATTAAACATTTTTAAAATGCGATTTGTTTTAAGAGTTTTAAAGTTTCATGCAACTTAAAATTACCGCCTTCCTTTTTTTAATTGTTCAGACTAATTCAAAACTTAAAAAAACCAAAACAGATTTTTACAAAAAAAAATAAAAAAATAAAATAGAATCTCCCAAAAGTAATTTGTTTAGGTGATTAGTGTACAGAGCATTGAACTGGACGTTAGAAATCCCAAAAGTAAAATAAAGATGTTATAAAATTTATGTGCAATACAAATTATTTAAGGAATTCAAAACAAATATAATGAGCAAAGCAAAAGCAATATACAAAAAAAAAAAAAAAGAAGAAATAAAAACAAAAACAAAATAAGGAGTAACTGAAACCCCATAAGAAATTAATTTAAGACTAAATTATTTCCATTTATATCTGTTGTATATATACAACTAACAGTATAAAAGCTTTTAAAAACGAAATCTCATATATATATAATGCTATGATGTAGTATAGAATGATGACCGAGCAGAGCAACTACAGGAATATGAATAGAAAGAATAGACAAAAATTGCTAATCTGTGAAGCTATCAAAACACATTAAGAAAAGATTTAAATGAAAATCTGTTTAACAATTTTCTTACTCTTTCTATTTCTTTTCCTATCTTTTTCTTTTTTATTCCACTTGCTTTTTATAGTTTGTATTATTTTTGCTATGTGCAAACATTTTCGTATACTATATAATATGTATTATCTATATCTAGAACACGTACATGTATGTCTATATCGTATACAGAATTATAGAAATGAACGTGCCGTGTAAAATTTATTAAATTTGAGGCGTTAAGATTTCATATACTGTATACAAGAAGCTGACTGGGATGATTTAAGAATTAAAGCAAGTTAAATCAAGAACATACAATCGAACATGTGTAAATTATCAAATAGATTTCTACTAGATGTTCATTTTGTATCCTTAAAGAAAATTTTTGTCTCTAAATAAAATGATATTAAATGTACAAAGTGTTTCAGCAAATGCATAAGAATTTTTCTTTTACTAATTATATAGATTGAAAATAGTTAAAAATTGACTTTCACAAAATGGTTTTGTACTTCTTTTAATACAACAAATATCCTCTTTTTTATATTGCTCAAATTACTGTCTTCTTTCAACTGATTAAATGTGGAAATTCAAATTTAATTTTGAGAGATAATCATTACAACCAACTCTTGTAGTACTGTATGGTACTGAGTATAATAGATTGTCGTCATCTTTACCACATGTCCTGCCCATGTTAGTCTTTGTGAAAATTTGATAATACTTTGCCGATTAATTACGACTTCTATCTCCTCTTTTGATCTATTTAGTATTCATCATTGTAATTTATTTTGGGACGAAATATTTTTATCAGTATTTTTTTTTCGAATACTTTGAATTTATTTCCGCCATTAATTGTCATTGTCCAGGCTTCGCAGCTATAGGTTAACATTGGTTGTCTTATGTTTTTATATATTCTTAATTTAATTGTCCTTTTGCCTTGAAAAGACTTTTTTATGCGCTGAAGTATTTTTGTGCTGTTTGGATTCTATTTTTAATTTTCAAATGCATGCTATTTTTAATAGCACCTGGATATATAAAACTGTTTACTGGCGGATTATCTTGTTTCTGTACACACCATCTTCATATATTTCATCTTATAACAAAAACAATAAAAGTATTGTAAATTTAAATATTAAATCTTTAAAAACTGAATAGAAACACTCTGTTTCTTTGACTTAATTTATATTTCGTTTATTGCATTGTTGAGTTGAAAAAAAAAACTGAAAGAAAACACAAAAAAAAATTCATTTTTCCAAAATGTATGATAAAATAGAAAATTTTATCATTTGTACCCGTCTCTATTTCTTTATTTTCGTCCTCTTTTCTTCTACAGTTCTTCTCATTATCTTTTCTTGCACAATTAAGCATATGAAATTGTACAGTGATTTTCGAAATACCAGCAATAAAACAAAAAAAAAAACACTTCAATTATAATCATCATCATCATCAATGTTCTGTAACCCCTTGCGTGGGGCGGAATTTTTTTTCGATTCTGTTATATCGATGTTCCACTCGACCCACGAAATATGCCGCACCCCCAAATCAAAAGTGCGGCTTACTACAACCGAGGCTGTAGGAAGATTCATCATGATTTGATTTGATCGTGATTACCTCTTTGGGACCTACCGTTTGATGTCATGTTTCATGAAATTTTATCAGTATACCCAGCACGCCCGTCCGTCATTGTAAGTACAAACGCCTTTTGCTGCCGCTCCAACTAGGAGATGCAGACGCTGCATACATGGTTACGGAAAAGACCGTTAAGTTCAAAATATGAAAGTGGCTCAATTCCGGTCATGAATCTTCTGCCTTTGGTTGTTACCTTCGCCGTTGTCCGATACACGCCATGCTTCTCCTCTCTTCTGTCTCCTATCCATCCTGCTACACCGGGGTTAGAGCCCGATCGTTTGTATGTGTTGCTAGGGTTAACAGGGGTGACTACGTGAGAGAGGAAATAAGGTGGAAGAGGCTAAGTGGCGGAAGCTGGATCCCCTCAATTATAATGGCAACACAGTTAGACCCCCTTAATTATAATGGAAACACAAAATTTTGTTAACATGTTTTTAATTATTTTCATAGCATTGCTCCAAGTTTCTGAAAAATAGTTCTTGACTTCTTTGAATACGCAATTCCTTTTCAATTAACTAAGTGAAATTTTGGGAAGTTCTAATAAATTTACTGGTTAAAAATGTGTTTCAGAAAATTTTCATTATTCTAGAAAGTTACGAACATATTTGTTGGCATTATTCAAACATATGCCAACAAATATGTTCGTAAAATCCAACAAACAACCCCAATTAATGTAATCGATTTCAAAAGATTCCAAAAGAATATCAACAACAATTTATACGCTGCGTTGTACAGTAGGTAGAGCATCCTCCTTTTAATTGAAAGGTTCCAGGTTCGATTCCCGATGAAGCAAAAAAATGCTTTATGGGGTTTTCAACCTGGTCTAGTACCCTTTGTCATTGGGATAAAATAAATGACAAAAAATGATTGGGAGTATAATCTGGTAAAGAATTAAATAACATGAACCTATTCTATTTAAGAAGGCTTATTTCCTGACAATAGCAGTAGTTTTCTACATTTAATGAGTTAGCTAGTAATTTGATAAATAAATGCTCGAAATATTGCAGATATTGTAGTGTAAAATTGCAGTACCGTACTTAATTGATCACGAAAGGGTAATTCTACCTAATTTACTGTCAAGAATATAAAAAACAAAAAACTTTGCTCTACTAATAATCCGTTAGTCCATCCTATACCTTTTTTTATAAAGATTTATAATCTGAAATTTGATAGCCTTAATAAAAACCAGTAAAAATTTGGATTGATGATAATCATTATGGGAATTCTGAAATAGCAAGTTAAATATAGAAAAAATATACGTTAGAACAAATCAGTTTTCATAGTGGAATTTGAGCTGACTCATTTGTTTACCTAATTGTACAATTTTTAGTGTTTATCGAATGTTTGAGTACTCGGCAGTATTAAAAATTACAATTGATTATTATGTTGAAATATTTTCGATTTGCGGAATGTTTAATTTATAAGATATGGACATTATCATTCCGAAATAGCAATGAAGAAACCAGCTTTAAAATATACTGAACGAAATATTTATTATAGCTACGCTACTGCAATCACTACTTTAAGTATGTACATAACAATAATTTCTCACATTGGACTTAACTATTATTTAGTCTATATTAGTATTTTTCTTTACGAAAATAGACTAAAGTACAGAATTTGATAGTCTTCGTAAATTGATATTTATAACGTTTTTTTTCATAAGTCTAATTAGTGTTTAAATACAGGATAATTAATGATCCAATTTGAACATTGCAAGTGTTACAACAGAAGAACAATTATAATTTAGTAAAACTGATGAATATAGAATTTCCTAGTTTATGTTCTAGCTAGATAATCTTAGAAGGAAAAAGAGAACGGTACGAACAGAGAAAGTGAGCGAGGCAGGGAGAGATTAATGCTCATTTGGATATTATTTTCTGCTTTTCATTAAATCAAATATTTTTTATTATGGTATCCTAGCCGGGTAAAGAGTGTGAGCCAGAAGAAACACCTTTTTATAATAAACAAAATCAAAACCATTCAATTGCTATTATTATTTTGAACATTACTGTATCGATATATATATATATACATATATATTAAGCCATAAGGATAAATCTCCCATTTAAACAGTTAGTCAACAGTACAGTAAATTTTTGTATACCAGGTTTGTGCTATCAAAACATTTAAAATCATACCAGACTACTACTAGAAAGATAATTATAGTCCTGATAACTGAAAGCAAAGTACTGCAACAAGATGGAATGGACGAAAAAAAAAAAAAAAAAAAACAAAAACATAAAAAAAAAATTTACATGAATTGAATTAATCTGTGTGGTGTTAAGGAATATAATGTGTCACAAATTAAGATTACTTTTAATAGTATATAATATATAGACAAGTATATATATATATATATAATTTAATTCAGCATTTTTTTTTTTATTATTTTATATATACATATATTATTTATATAAAATATAAATAATAAAAGAGACGTTAAAAATGTAAGAAAATTGGAAAATATATTATAGATATATATAACAGAATAGGCAGAAAAGAATAACATAATCCTCTAAAAATCTTATTTTAATGTCATAGAAAAGACTGATGATGACGATGACGATGGTTATCTATTATTATAGTATATATTGTGCTATCTGTTAAATATTTTTATGGTAGGGAACAAAAATAACAACAATAAAAAGTTTTTAATAAACACTCAGTTTTGCAAGCAAATTAATTTGAAATGGAGGACTTAATAGAAAAAATATATAATAATTACTGTTAATATTAATATCTAATCTCAATTCTGTTATATTAAGTTATGACTGAGATATTATATAGTTATTTGAAAAATGAAGAATTTATTTTAAAGTAGATTTGTTGTTGAATTATCAAATTTACAAAATATTTTAAATACCCCTCACTGTTGACTGAAAGAAATATCAGTGTAGTACAGGTAAAATTCAGAGGATTCTATCTAATATTACAATTGAATCAAAATAAATATAAGAAGGTGACTTATACCATAAGTTGATTATAATTCTGAGTTTAAAAAGATCATAAAATATTTTTTTTTCATTTAATTTTCTAACTGCACATATTTCATAATTTTTTTTTTTTTATATTCATTTATTTAGTATTAAATACTATTTAATTATACTCAAGTAACAAAATTCCTCTCACAAGGCTCTAGTAGAGTTCTATGAGAATTAAGCCAAGAGTATTACTCTCATAATTTTACTCTTGTAGAATGCTATGAGTGCCTTATACGATCGTTATGAGATTAAAAGGGCACCGTTTATGAGAGTAAAAATCTCATAAGGAAACTACTATGAGAGTATTGAAAAACTCTTATTATGAGTGCTTAACTCTCATTATTAGTCTAATTGTCAAAAAGAGGTAGAAACATATTAATATAAATGTATTGGTTTCATTTTTTTAGAATAATTATGGAGAGTTGAGTTAAATAAAGTTTATGTTTAATTTTATGTATGTGTGATCATAAGTACCTAAGTATATTTATATTAATTATTAAACTAAAATAAAATATTAAATGAAATAAAATTATAGGAAATTAAAATAATTTTTTCTTCAATAATAACCAAAATTTACTTGCCATTGAAATTTTATTGATAAAAGTAGTCATTCTACCTCGAAAAAAAGCAATGCCCTCCAAAAATAATCAAAATTTAAATAATTTTAATCATTTTTTTTAACCCTTTCGGGTCCTTTAAATGCTATTTTTACCCATATACCTGAAAATAGTTGACTAAATAAATCTGAGTAAAACTAAGTATAAAAGTAAATATAATAGTAGAAATCCCTATTTATTAATTATAATTCAAGTTAGATATTTTTCATTATCGACCAGTAAACAGTCATGTTTTAATAAGAAGGTATGGTTTGGTATGGTTTGAAAAAAAACAAAATACTTCTTAACTACCATGCCTTTTCTACCTTTTCCCTATTTAAGTCAAAATAATTTAGCTTTTTTAGAAACTAGTTTTAATAACTTATATAAGAACCCTGTTGCATTTAGATAAATAATATTCTTTTCTTTTGTTTTTCTTTTTAATGTTGACAGTAACTTAGCTATATTTTTTTATTTATAATTGACAAATTTTTTCCAAATAAATGGTGATGATAATAATAACTATACATATAATTTAATTTTGACCAGTACTTGGATAATTTTTTGATTAAATTTACATGGACGTCTAAACGCTGAACCATAAAATTCAATCAAAGTCATATATATTTTTGTTTAAAAAAATTACTTAGCGACGTAAGGGTTAATATGGAGAAAAATAAAAAAAAAATCCGTATTATGGCCGCTGTAGGTTCAGTTTTCTTATAAGATGAGAATTCTTGTTATAAGATAATATTACTCTCATAAGAAGAGTATTACTCTGGTTATGAGAAAATCACTCTCCTAAGAAAAGTGTTACTCTTTTTATGAGATCAGAAGTCTTGTTGTGAGATAATTACTCTTGCTATGAGATAATTACTCTAATTATGAGAGTATTATTTCTTTTACAATAGCATTTTGTTTTGCTTACAAGGCTAAATAAATAAAATTTGTGCTCATTTCAAAAATTTGTTTTAGCTTATTAAATAAACGACATTAAGTTCATTTTAATAAGAATATAGATTATAATTAATAGTATCAGATTTATAATAGTACATATTCCTAACAACACTTTTAGTGCTTGTTGTCTTATGTTAAGCTGAATTGTCCAATTTTGTAATTCATTTCCAAAAACCTCATCTTTTTCTAATCCACTGTCGATATTATTCCACAGAGAGCTGATGTTCTTCATAGTCATCATCATCATCATCATCATCACCATCATCATCATCATCCCCTATATAATAATCTTGCTGGAAAGCTATACTGCAATTATCTCATTAACTATTTTTTCAGTCAATTTAAATAAACTTATACATACATTGGTTCTGTTGAATTACAAACAGAACGGGATTCTTCGACATCTGCACTTGAGTGGTTTTGGATCAAATTACTGCTGTTAAGTTCTAAGAAAGTTTTGTTTTGATGTGAAGCATCAAAAGATAAAATTGTATCAAAAGATATAATTTACTCCTATGCTTTTAATATACCTGGGCGTTTTCAATTCAAGATATGTTTTTTCAATTTTTTTTACCGAAGCTGCCGTATTTTTTTTACCTTTCTCCAATCAAATTTTTCCATTTTGTCTATATCGTTTTATAATCATAATGATCTGATTTGAAGTGATTCAACATTTTACATCTCATAATAGAATTTTAATAAGTATTATTATTCGCGTTCTTCTTACAAGTGTTCAACCCTATGAGAGCATTATGAGAGTTAAACTCTCATAGCAAGTGTATTACGAGAGTCTTACTATGAGAGTAATACTCTATGAGTGTAATTATCTCATAATAAGAATGTTATGAGAACTAATTTAATTCTTGTAACAAGAGTTAAAGTTTTGAGAGTTTCAAGTGTGTTATGAGAGTCTTATGAGCCTTTTTTTGTAATTTTGTAGAGTCTTGCTCTTGGACAATGTTACTTGGGTAATTTACAAATTTTAAATTGAAGCTTATGTTTAAATTCGGTAAAAAAAAATAAGAATTAATTTGAAAATTTAACTAAGAAAAAATTAGCAAAATAAAGTCTGTAATTACATTGGAAATTTCACGTTTGAGCTGACAAAATATATTGTGTAAATTTAAATTTGAATTTATTGTAGTTCCTTTCCAGTTTCAGATCTGTGGGTAATTCATTAAACATCTTTAGACCACCATACATTATTGAAGTTGAATATATTTCTTAATCTATAATGTTGAACATCTTGAACATATATGACTTTGGAATTAAGATAATCTATTTTTCATCTTAAATACAAAACGTAGTACATGTAGACGAAGTTTTTGCCTTATGTTGAGCCATTTTAACGTTTTTAATATCAAATCAATTGAGGTATACCTATTGCATTTGAGTATGGCTCTCATTCCACGGTTTTATAGTTTTTGTAATCTTTATATTATTTCATTATTTACAAATGCTGTAATAGTTGCACAAGACTCAAAATGGGGCTTGATCATGGTGCTGAAGACCCTTATAGTACTTATAATAGACAACTTATTTCTTATTCGACTTAAAAATTTAAGTTTTTTTGAAATTTTTTTCCACATAAATTCGTCGTTTTCTTTGAAATTTAAATTATTGTCTATTTCTAGACCCAAATATTTGATATGCTCAACTATTTCAATAATATTTTGATCAATTAAAATATCATAATTACATTTACCATTTATAACCATGGCTTTAGTTTTGGTAATGTTAAGGCTCAGTTTGTTGTTTTTGAACCATTCAGCTAATTTTTTAAGGTCGGAGTTGATTTTCCGAAGGCATTCTTCTACAAAATCATCCATTATAAAGATCAACGTATCATCTGCAAACAAGGATATGTGCACAAAGTCTACAACCTTCTCAATATCATTTATGTACAACAAAAAAAGTAAAACACCCAGCACTGAACCTTCTGGTACCCCAATTGAAATATCTTTATAGTTTGAGAACTGATTGTTGACCTTAGTTCTTTGATATCTGTTCAGCAAATATGATTGAAACCACTTATTTTCATTTCCTCTTATGCCATAACTTTCCATTTCTGATAATAAAATTTGGTGATCGACTATTTCAATTGCTTGTCTTAGGTCAAGAAATACCGCAAATACTAATTTTGTAACCATATTTGCTAATTTCCAGTTTGATATGACTAAATTTAATGTTGACTCACAACCATTGTGCCTATTACAGGTGTCACTCCACTTTTCCAGTCATTTTTTCCAGTCACCCGAATGAAATTTATTCTCGTATTACAAGTCTCATCCGACAGCAACAAATTTCTCACATATAAATCCTCTCACATATAAATTGCAAGTGACAATTGAGTCGCATTTGTCAGTCGGCGCGTGACAGTTTGATTGATTTTCTGATATTAGATTATTTTCTTCCAAATAATCTTCTAGCTGTTTGTCGACGGATTTCTCAATAATTTTAGTTTCAGTTAGAATCATATTTATTGGTCGAAATTCATTGCATTTAATTGTGCCTTTAACCTTTGGAACTGGTATGACTGTTGATTTTTTGCATTTATCAGGGAAAACTGCCGTTTTTAACGATTGATTTATTAAATCGATTAGATAGGGTCCAACTTAATCAGGATAATCTAAAAATACTTTTTTATTAACTAAATTTATGTCTTTTTTATTGTTCATGGGTTTTATGATAGTTTTGAGCTCTTGACTATTAATATTTTTAAAATTAAATCTTGTGCTAGAATATTCAACTAAATTATTATGAAATTGGCTTTGAGGTATGCTTTCGTTAATTTCTATAATGCTTTTAATAAAATATTCATTAAATTTGTTGGCGGTTTTTCTTAACTAAAGACCTTATAAAAAGTTCAATTAAAACGAAAAATTAACATAATAACTCTAACAAATTAAAAAATTATTAAAATTAAAAAAAGTACATATAGTGGTAGCTTATTAAAATATCAATAAAAGATAAATCTCGAAACGAAGAATATATAAAAGAAATTTAAAAATTTCATATCCATTTAGGTGTCCTTACAATGAAAAGCGTTTTCAAGTGGTTAAGTAGTCAATGAAAAATCAATAATTGTATGTCTTTAAAATACTGTAGTGCTGCAGTAGTCTCTGCTACGACTAATTCTGAATTATTTTATATTCAAACGTTTGTCGTGTAACATGCCTTAAATTTTTGAAAATAACAAAAAAATTCAACCCATCACTTTAAGCTTGCTATGATCTTGGTATAATCTTCGCTACATCTTGCGTTATGAACCAGTTCACCTACAGTTCTGATACCTGTCCAATTACGTATATTTCTAAGCCATTACATTTTTTTTTCTTCCGATATTCTCAATTGCCTTCAATCTTGCTTTGAATAATCAATTGAAGTTGTTTGTATTTCGGGCCTCGTATCATGTGATCAATGTAGTTTATTTTTCTACGTTTGACACTTAGAAGCTTAGTTATTTTCAGTCTTCTAAGAACTGCTAGGTTCATGATTCCGTCGGAATCTGTTTGTGATTCCGTTAATTTCGAAAGCTTCTAATTAGTTTAGTGCAGTCACTTTCAACGTCCATGTTTCTACTCCGTATAAATAAGAATACACACCAGCTTTAAGATTTTAAGTACCGTAATTTAAGTTTTATGTTTATTTTCGGTTACATAGTACTTTTTGCCATTTCTATTCGACATTTTACTTCCTTACCTTCCATATCTGACGTTCAGCTTTATTCGAGACCACAATCCAAATATTTAAAGTTAAAAACGCGTCGATGGGTTCATTGTTGTGTGTGATGAAACCATAATTGTTCGTGTTGTTTTGTTTACTGACTATTATAAATTATTATTTTTGGATGTTAAGATAAAGGGCGGAATAAATGCAATGTTCACTGACTTTGTCAACTAGATACTGCAAAACAACCAAGTTATCAGCTATTATGTTTGTGTCATCCACATATCGGATAATCTTGATGTAGATTTAATTTGCTTTGATTCCTTTGTCTATTAATTTAATTGCCTCTTGAAAAATATGTTCAAAGTACAGGTTGAATATAGTGGCGGCAAAATGTACACCATTGTCAGACTCCTCTATTGAATTGCAGGTTATATTTTACTAAATTGTTGACTTTAATGTTCGCAGTTTGATTACAATAGATGTTTTCAATACAGTTTATGTCCTTTTTATCTAGTTGCTGTAGAAAGTGTTGTACTCAATTAAACGCTTTCTCTATGAAGCTCAAAAATACGTCCTTTTCTATATTTTTGCAAGAAGGAAGTATAAAAATATATAAAAGGAAAAATATAATAATAGAAAGTAATGTGTAATAAAATGTATTACTTGAAGAAAATCGATATAATATTGGTTTTTTTTTTTACTGTTATGAAAATATAATTTAAGCTAAATTGATTACGTAACCTATCTAGTAGAAAATACAAGTTTGAATCATATTCATATTGCATTTTTTTCTGTATTAGAGATGTATAATTTTATGAAGAGATATGTTGTACCGTTAATTAACAATTTATTGTAAAGCTTATGCGCAAGCCGATCAACTTAAAAAAATATTGTCTAAAACACAAACAAAATGTATAAATATGGAGGTCAAAATTTTATCGTTACTACAGCACCATATGAAGTTGTTGCAAGTATAGCAGAATAAAAATGAAACAAATGATTAAAATCCACTTTCGTATTTTGTTTTTTTTTTTGCTTTTTCAAGATATATAAATGTTTAGAAGAGCCTATTATTATGACACGTTCTGAAGAAAATTATTGTTATTAATTTCCACTTCAAGGTACATTTACATAATTTTTTTTTATTTTGTTTTTTTTTTTCTTTTTTTGCTTAATTTCTAAAATTGAGATTAAAGGATATTCAACTAATTGTATGTGGATTAGTGTGAGTCTCTATAAAAAAAAAAATAAAATAAAAATAATAAAATAAAATATATGAAATCTAATGAAAAAAAATGTATTTAATTATGTGGCATTAAAATATGACAATTTCAAATACAGTTAGAATTAAAAGTAAATTAAATGTAATTAAGAGAAGTAATTAATTATTAAGGACTCAAATTATATTTATATAAAAGCCTATTTTCTAATTGAATTTAATAAGAAAAAAAATTAAGAAATTTGCTAAGGTCTGAGACGAGATAATTAAAAATTACTTAAATTCTGAAATAAATAATTTTTTTGCTTAATTTTTATTTTCTTTTCAATAGTGATATGAAAATCTTTTAAAAGTTTTAGAAAAATTAGCTTGGCTGATGGATATTTATAGGTAAAAAATTGTGGATATAATTTTACTATTCTTGAGTATAATTTCAGGTTTTTTGTAGCTTTTCGAAATATATATAAAGCTTCTTTAAGAACTGACGCATTAATTTGAGCTCAATAATTTTTTTATACCTACATTAATTAGTTTATATACTTTTTATATAAAAGAAAATATTTGTTGATAATGATTTGATTTTGATGAGTTGATTTATAACGGATATGGAAATATAAAGTCAGTCACTGGTCCTGTTGTTGAATTTTCATTGAAATACGTTGTCTCTAGAATATTAATATTTAATTAAAAAAATTTATGTCGTACCATTTATTTAGAAGTTATAATAACGAATAAATGTCATAAGGCAAAATCACATATTGACAAAAATTGTATTTAAAATTTTATAAAAAATTAATTATCAATTTGGTTTTATAAGAGAAAAAGTACCTAATTATAAAACCAAATACTTTTGAGCTTTTTATAGAAATTTAAATATGTGCGTTTGTTCAAATGTAATTTTTGTCCTTTGTAATTTTGTCTTATGTAATTTTATCTTATGTAATTTTGTCATGTAACCAATAAATATTTTTGGATACTGGGATGTTAACAATTACAACATATTTGTATGGAGAAATTATAAAAGAGGGGTATGGAAATATTATACAAAGAGATTTTATATTATATGCTTAGGGAAGTCGAATTTGTGTGATTATAGATTTGGTCATTCTATTAGGTGCAAGATGTAAAGCTCTCTGACACTTTATATAAGAAGAAGGATTGTATATTTTGGGTTTACACAATATGGTATTTTATTGAAATTATTGGAATTATTTTTTTGCAGACCGAGCTTTTCTATTTTTTTCTTTATTTATTTCAATTCTTATTTCTATCTTAACTTACTTATATCTAAAACATTTACAAAAGTAATATATTTATAATTATAAATTATTCATAAGTTTTGGCTTTTAGCCATCCGGCCCTATAGAGTATTAAAACTACAATTGAATTATTTAAATCCATACAATTATTTTCTTTTTTTTTCATTTTACGCTAAAAATATTAGATTTATGAACAGATTTTATTTGTTTTTTTTTTAATTTCCCATAGCTTTATTCTTTCATGCTTTTTTACATTTTCGCTTACACTAACTTTCTCCCATTCCTTTTAAGGCTTTCCGGGTGCGTTTTGAATGGTTGTAGATATTTAATAATATTAGGCAATGAAATGGAACTATGATAGAAAAAGTTCTTTAATTTTTTTTTTAAAATAAAAATATTTGTAATGAGTTTTAACTCATTGGGTAAGTCATTAAAAGTTTTTAGACAATTATACATTTTTTTAATTTATACATTTTTTGGTTGTCTGTTCTAAACAATGTTAGATAAAAATTTGTTTTATTTCTGGTATTATGATTGTGAATATCAATTGATCTGTTGAGGATGAAGTTATATTTAATAAGATTCTTGAATATTTTAAAGGCAAGAATATGAAGTTCGCATTTACAAATACTATCAATACTAAGATAACGAGATGTATAATTTAGATTTGTTGGGTAAAAGATTGGATAGTAGTTGATTATTTTTATTGCTTTTTTATTTAAGATATCTAGTTTATTTAAAAATTTTTTTGACGATTTACTTATTACTTATAACATAGTCTAGTATAATATATGGAGGTATTGTGAAAATTAGTGCCATACCTTACAACCGCATCTCAATCTCAGTGTCTCAAGATATTATGTATTCAATAAAAAGTTATTTTGCGATATTCTTTATTTATTTGATTAGTTTAACTAATAATTAATGTTTACTTTCCTTTACAGTGTTATAATGTTATATTGTTTAATTGATTTTTATTATTAAATAATAATTATAAATAATAAATAATGTATTTCAGTTTAATTAGCTCTATTCCTATGGTTGATAATATTTTGTATCACTGTGCTAAATGTAGAAAATTTCCTATTCCACTTAATAAATCTCTTCTTACTCAGAAATTATGTAATTTTAACGAAATGTATAATTGTTCCGCAGGTTGTTTTAAAGTTAATTGTGTTGATTCCTTCAAATTTTTAGGTGTTACAATAGATTCTAAGTTAGATTGATCAATTCATACACGAATTTTAAATAAGCATTTTCATTTAGTTGTCAGACAGTTTTATCACTTTAAGCAGTTCTGTTCTTCCAAATTGCTTACGTCTGTGTATTATGGTTTATTTAATTCTAAGCTACAATATGGAATTGTTAATTGGGGTGGTACTTTTAATAATTATCTTAAACCTTTGTTAATATTACAAAAATGTGTTATCCGACTAATTTTAAAGAAGCATCGTAGGGGAAGCAGCTACCCTTTATTTCAATATTTGAATATTCTAAATCTGAAGCATCTTTTTTACTTCCGAGTCCTCAAAGTGTTCTTTAATAGAAGTGGTTACTTACGAAGTAGATATTCTGAAATATATAATCTGGGAATCAACAACAGAAGATTAGCTATCATATACCTCCTCATAATGTAAAACATTTTTTACGCTCATTTCTAGCAATTGCATCTCGGCCTTATAATTTACTATCTCCACCTTTAACTAACAATTGTTATGGTTCTAAATTACGCAGTTTTGTTAAACTCTGGCTTTTTAATTTCAATTTAACTTCTGCTTTTTAATTTCAATCGTGAGCAAGTAAATGACTTAGTACGCATAGTTACGTAAATTTTTGTATTTAATTAAACATAATTTTTTTTTTTTATAAGATATTGATTTTTATTTTTAGTTATTTTTAATAGGTTTATAAGCTCTTATTTTCGGTTTATTCGTTATTATTATTCTATAGCATTTTTATTTTGGTCAAATATTTTTTTTTGTAACTATACTCGCTACTGCATGCTTTGTTTAATTTAGTATATAATATATTTTGCCTTAGTTTTGTAGAACACTTTTCTTTTTCCGTTATTTTATTATTCTTAATATTATAATCATAAGTTTAATTGATATTTTAATCTTTAATTTTATTCTTGAATACAATTTTATAAGTTTTCTATTTTTTCTTCTGTCTTTCTTATAATTATATTAAAATAAGTACTTATTTAAATTTGTAATTTTTGTTAATTGTTCAATATATAAAATATGTAAATTTGTATTTTTTTATTAATAAATTCTCTTAAATTTTTTTAAATATCACTTTATTTATTTTATGTATATTTTTTTTTTTTTTTTTTACATATATTAAAAATCTCTTGTCTATAGAATATTTATTATATATTAATTAAACAATGAAATAAAAATAAAAATATAAATAAATAAAAATAGAAAAAAAATAATAATTAAATAAGTACATAATTAGTAAAAATAAATATCATAGTTAGGTATTCAATATTAGAAACTTGACGGGTGTGTCAAATGATTTCAATGAACATAGCAGAACTTACACCAGTATGTAACAAAACATTCAATGGATATGACAATACTCAGTATGGAAACTGGCACCGATGAGAGATTAACAGACTCTGATTTTGGTTGGTTGAGCATTAAATTGATATTTTGCAGTTTTTTTTCAAAAAGGATCGATCTACTTGAAACTACAAAAAATCAAAATCTCCAATCTAAAAGAATAACGGG
>OZ012679.1:142819228-142861802 GCA_963942445.1 Argyra leucocephala | reverse complement strand
TTTTATTTTTTAAATGAAGAAAAAATAAATGTATTTTAATTAATTATAGATATATTTGAAAAAAAAAAAAAAAAAAATTATTGAAAGAAAATAACCAAAACAAAAACAGAAACAACAAAATGAAAAAATAAAAAAAAATATTGAAAAATACGTTTCTACATTTATATTTATTCATCATTATCATTATTGTCGGATGCAGTTTTAAAAATAATTTTTTTTTGGAAACTCAAAATATCCTTTCGTTTGCTTTGATATCATCAAAGAAATTGCACATATCTACTAAAGAGTATACAGAGAGTGATAATATAACCAAATCCATAATGGGAAATTTTGTTGATAGCAAAAACATACATTCTCAAACCATCATACAAACATTAATAAATATATATGTATA
This sequence comes from Argyra leucocephala, assembly GCA_963942445.1. Lineage (NCBI taxonomy): Eukaryota > Metazoa > Arthropoda > Insecta > Diptera > Dolichopodidae > Argyra > Argyra leucocephala. The sequence continues at coordinate 142,861,408 of OZ012679.1, read as the reverse complement.
TACACAAAATTTATTAATACAGGCTCACTTTTAAAAACAACACAAAACAATAAAAATACAACTAGGATTGAATACAAAAAAGTAGTCCAGTTCCAGAACTGAAATTTCCTAGGCTTTTTTTTTCTTTTATCAATATCTATATACGTTGGTAAATGAATATACATAAAAATACACGCACATTTATACTTATATACCTACACACAAATGTTTATATGAAAATGCATTCATTTATTGCATCATATATTAATTTATACACATAATGCAATATAGGTATAATATGTATATGCAATAAGTATCCTGATGGGAAAATTCATAACGCACAATAATTATTGTATGTTCATTGTATACGCATTCATGCATACATAATACATAAACACTTATAAAGGTTGGGGTCATAATTTTGCATTGCAAAATCTTGCATTATAATATTTCTATCACAAAATCTATATTTACAAATTTTTTTATATATTTATATATATATCCAGAGGTATTATTTATATATGTATATGCAAGATCCTCAATTAGAGCGATTTTTATAGTTGGTTATAAAATCAGGATTATTCGCCTTTTACACAATATTTATTAAAATACTTATGTGTATGGAAGATTCTGAATTAGTTGAGGTTGTATCAAATGTATAAAAATATTCAAAATTAGAGTTGCCAAATGTTCACATGCTAAGTGTCCACTAAAATACTTATGGATATGCAAGATTCTGAATTAGTTTGGATTGCACCAAATATATAAAAATATTCAAAATTAGAGTTGCCAAATGTTCAAATGCTAAGTGTCCACTAAAATACTTATGGATATGCAAGATTCTGAATTAGTTTGGATTGTACCAAATATATAAAAATATTCAAAATTAGAGTTGCCAAATGTTCAAATGTTAAGTGCCCATTTTGCTGAATTAAGTTTTATTAAATTTCTAGTTGCCAAGTGAAAGTTGACAAGTGTACACATAACAAGGACATAATACCGCAAATTTTCCAACAGCTTTTGTATGCAACATTTTTTTTCAGTATTTCGTAATTTCCTTTTTCAACAAAATGACCTCCATCTTTTTTTAACTACAAAGTTGACGTTGTACAATAAAACCAAATAAGATGGAAAGAGAACTGGTCAAATATTTGTTTGTTAATGCTGTCAGTTTTGTAATAAAAAAGCTGTAAATGATATTTGTTTACAAAAATAATATAGTGTATATTAGGCTCCCATAACTAAAAGACCTAAAATAATATTTTAAAATTTAGCTTTAATTTTCTGTAGTTTGTTGTTTTCTTATGCCATTTATGGTAATCATTATACATGCACAAAACTTAACAGAAATTTTATTAAAATTTTGGAAAAAAATAAGGTTATGAAAATTGTATAAACTGCTGTAAAGTTGCAGGTGAGCGAATTCAGCACTAATAAGCCAAGCTCTATTATCTATTCTTGCAACTTAATTTTAAACAAAAAGTCTAAAATAGTCAAAAATCCTGAAAAAAGATTTTGTGGTTGCAAGATTTTCAGGTTTAAGATTTTGTTATGCTTCCCATATAATAAATGCTATATATAATGTACTGTAACCTTATCGAAAAAAAAATTAATCTTATGTACAAAATAACCATGTAATTGCATACAGTAACCAGCAAAAGTAAATAAAGCCCCAATGCAATATTCAATTACCATTTCTGTTATGAAAAGAAAACATGTTCGTTTTTTGCAAGATTTATACATGCTTGCAAGACTTAAAATCATTATTTTCCAGCTGTTACACAAATCGGATGTGTCTATAGGTCAAAAGGTTGAAAAAATAAAAAAAAAAAATCAATTCAGGAACACAAGATACTGCAATTATTCACATTTATGTCCCACTGAAAGGGTTGGAAACATTCGTAATTATGATACTGTGGAAATATAAAAACAGTTCAAGACTGGTTATAGAAATTCGTTTAATTAGAAAATGTGACATGTGAAATCCCATTGAAAACTGATAGGAAACATCTCCAGAACATCTTCATCTTAAGTTGAATATTCTCTTTCTCTATAAACTATGTCTTGGCTTTTAATAGAAAAAAAAATGCTAATTTTTAAATTCAAATACAAATGGCTAATATAGTAACGATCAAAGACTCTAGGACTTATCCCCTCAAAGTAAACAACTTTTTATTTTCAAAATTTTTTAAAACTTTTAATACACAACAAGTTGCGAGACTGGAAATTTTCAGGTCCACTTCTGTTCCAAAAAATGTTGATTGTAATTTTGATTCATAGGTCGCTTTAAGCAGATCACTTATAGTACAGAATTCTTTGGTCGTATGTGACTGATACTATTTTCAAATCTCTATACTCTAACTCACTTAAACATTATTAATTTCAACGTTTTAAAAGTTAAATTCACCCAGTAGGGCTTGATGCAACAATTAAATTCCCTTTTTTTTGTTTTGTTTTTAGTCAAGTGAAGCTATTTTTATGTCGTCCAAATTCTACCAAATTCTTATCAATTTAATTCTGTTTTCGTTGAACATAGCCCAGAAATCTATGGTTGTCTATAGTTTTACATTAAAACCAGAAAACTACAGATAATTATATACAACGTTAAACTTACATGCTTCAAAATCCCAAGAGAAAAACCGTCAGCATAGAGCGACGGATTTGGTGCATTAAATATATGTTCTGATTACTAAACAAAAGGATCGTAATTGAAATATCATTCTGCGATTTATGGACAAACAACAAATAGTTTATACTAAAATGAAATTGCAGCTATAAGTGAAGGCGAATGGCGTGTTCGTAGTTGCAGTAAAACCTGCGTCGGTGTCTTGCAGATTTTTTTACCTGTCACCATGAACAAAAAAATTTGCGCAGACGCGCAAAAAATACTTCAGCCGTAATTTTTGTTCATAGAAGCAGCACATGCACAATTTTTTTATAAATTATATTATATTATTATATATTTCTATATATATTTAATATATTTTATATATTTGTTTTAAATATATTTTAATGTATATATTATTCATATATTAAAATATATTAATATTATTATATGAAAAATAAATTTATATAAATATAAATTTTTTAAAACCTTTAAATCATTTTATTTTTAATAAAAAGAACAAGTTCGATTTATTAATTAATATTGATACATAGACATTTTATGTCACCATTGTATCTATAAATATTATTATTATAGTTTGAATTTACAAACAAAATATGTTTAGGAAATTGTTTCGTTCATCATAACAATATTAGAACTCATGAACATATTAGAACAATTATTATATGTTTTTTTAAATATATATATATATATACACATTTATTTTATTTTAGTAATTAATTTCTATTTTTCATTTACATATTTTCTGACATTATTTTGTTAAATTGCATGTACTTTAAAAATCATTTGAAAGCAGGCGCACTAAAATATTGGCACATTCTACCCGACGCTGACACGACACCAATTACTATGAACACTAGCGCCTGCTTTTTATCTGCGCAGAATTTTTGACGATATGCAACTACGAACAAAAAACCTGATCTGACGAAAAAATCACGCCTGAAGTTACTCTACAACAGTTAAAAATTAAATTAGTTAAAAAAGGTAAGATTATAATATGTATATGATTGTTAATATGTTAAAACTCAATATAACTGAGAGTTAGAGTGTACTTCCCGCAGTCTTCGAATTCTAAAATAAATAAGTAATATCACAATAATTTTGTTTGTTACTGTATCAGAATCTTAGCATTAATGAATAATAGTATTATTTATATCAGGCTGGTATAATTGCCATCATGAGTGATATTCAACTCTCAACTCATACATTATGGTAACAAATACAGAATTATCGTAAAAATGTAAAAGAAATGAAAAATAAATGTGTTTTAAAGTTAACAAATTATATAAAAATATGATAAAAATGCTTTCGAATTTTGGCAATGAATGTTCAAAGGAATATATAAATTCATTTCATTTTAAGACACTCTTAAACAATTTGAATGATTTGATTGATACTTTCGATATACGGAACTGACCGAATTATCTTTTAATTTTTCTATTAAAGATAAAATAATAATATTAAAATAATAATAGTAATATTAATTTTTCTTACATACTATACAAATTCTAGTCGTTTTAAAATATCATATTTAAAAAAATGAAACAATAACATAATAAATAGTCAATTATTATTAACTCAATCAAATAATAAGTAATTTACCAGATTATATACAAAGCTTGAAATTGGTTATAGAATTAATAAATTAAAAAATGGTTGATTATAAATAAAAACATATTTATACTTACTCCCATATAAGAAACTATGCCTTTGGAATTGAATTGAAGACCGCAAAAAAAACAAAAACAAAAAAAAAGTATATTGTGTTTACTGCACTGAAAACCAGTAATTCCTATTTTCTTATAATTTTCAATATTTTATTAATAGAAAATATTTCTATAAATTTTACAAAAATTAATACCATCCATATCCAAATTCATGACTATATACCAAAAATAATAAATTTACAAGTCTACTATGTAGGCTGAACATAAACATTAGATGTACTTTGATCATAATACCTCGCTGTACATAATAATACAGCAAAGTATAAAGAAATTTTCATTTCGAGTGTTTTTTTATTGTTTCAAATTGCAAATATCCTTTCTAAACTTCGTATTCATCAACTTCAATATATACCACTTTACAAAGAAAATACCATCTTTTATGATACTCCATTTTGAAGTGATTTTCCATATTCACATCCACATTCATGTACCTACAAAAAATATTTCATTTAAAGGACATACACAATATTGAAATTTTTTTTTTTTTCATTTATATATACATACCTACATACATATATTCATATATATGTACGTAATGTATCTGTACATAATATTTGTACATACTTTAATAAATATTTCGTTAAAATGTCATTTTATTCAACATGGGACCAATAAAACGATGCCCATAAGCTATTAAATTTGTAGAATACAATACTGGTAATATAGTAAAATTGTATCTGTTTTCTAATCATAGACAGGTTTATAAGAGTGAAAAAAAATTATATTCAATTCAATGCAGGGGGTGTAAAATTGAAGTTTCAATAATTCAAAAATATATGAAATATCGGTGATTTGACTTGAGTAAACCATAGTATTTTCGATTATAAATACATTGAGATCTAAATTTGATACTAAATGTTTCTAATAAAATTTTATTCAATTCTATATACTTTGTTATTTAAATTATTTATCGGTTTTTCGACCTGGTCCATCAGTACCCTTTGTCATTGGGATAAAATGAATGACAAAAAATAATTGAGAGTATAATCTGGTAACAAACAATTTAAATAAAATGGAGCTATTGTATTTAAGAAGGTTTAGTCCTGATGACAATATCAGTAATTTTCCACATTTAATGAGTTGAAAAACCAGTAATTTGTTAAATAAATACTCGAAATATTGTAGATATTGTAGTGTAAAATTGCAGTACCGTAATGAATTAAGCACGAAAAGGTGATTTTAAAAACAAAAAAAAAAAAAAAAATTGAATGAAAAATAATTATATAAACTTTTAATTTTAATTATTCCATTTAATTTGGATAAATTTACCTAATCAGTTTCTCCAATCTTATAAAAAGGAAAATATTTGTGAATATTTATTTTATTTTACATTGGCCTAAGCAATAATTTCCAAATGACGTAGCCTAATCATGTTTTTAACACTTCAGGTTGATTTTACAACTCAATTCAAAAAAGTTATAAGACTTCTAAAAATCTAACTGGAATATCAGTAATACATAAACGTTAAGACAAATAAATAGTCTTCTTCATTACAAATACCACCCATATTCCCTTAGACCCATCGTTCACGAGAAGAAAAAATTGATCTCGTCTCGTCTCGGTGAATATGCATTTCTGTTAGATACTGTAAGCGGCGCGATAGAACAATTTATTTGTTGGTAGTATTGATCATTTTTTACTGTCAAAAAAAATTATTGGTCTATAAAACAAAATGGTTTTAAAATGTTTGGAATGACGTCTCGTCAAAGATCTAACAGAAATTACTCACGAGACTGTTTTGACATTTGCCATCGCGGCAATTTGCTATCGCATCTGTGGTGTCTAACAGAATAAAAAACTATCTCTTCAGAGATATTTTGACGCGCTGTCGCGAGATAGGTCTAACAGAATATGGGCCATGTACCTATTGGTTGTTTTTTCTACTCCCATAATACTATTTTTTCCCTTAGTTTTAATTTTTATTTTGCTTAGTCAATTTTTTTTAATAATAAATCTTTTAAAATCATAAATCAATTTTTAATACAAATCCTGTGTGGAGCTTTAAGCTCCTTTAGAGAGACTAAACAAAAAACTAAACAAAAATAAATTAATAATTTTTTTTTTTTATGTCAATGTAGTAAGTACAAGTCATGGCAGATATACAAATTGTATACTGTATACGGGTGGAAATTGTATCATGTGGTATGGTTGATTTTGAAGAGCCGGCATTTTTGGATTGCAAACGTAAACATTAGGTCTGTATGTTTATTATTTTTCCAAATTTTTTTATGTCAAAAATTAAGTGATTTTTAGGTTATGAGATTTTTTTAAATTTGAATTAATTTAGTAATTTTCTGAATGCTTTTGTTGAAAAAAATTAAATTGAATATATTTTCGTGGTTTTGGACTTTTTGTCGGTAAAAAGTTATATAAATCAGTTTTCAGGTTAGATGTACAACTTTTTATTTATTTTATATATACCACTTTTTATATGAAAAATATTTTATTGACATTTAAAACAACAACAAAAAATTAATAGTAATTTATTTAAGAGGGACCTGTGACGTCACGTTTTAAACATAAAATTCTCTTAAATTTCACAAAAATTTGTAAAGAGCGTGCAAGTTATAAAAAAGTTAACATACAGGAATTTGGATATATTTATTTAAATTTATATAAATTTGCGAGTTAACATACAGCCCATATGTAAAGTAATGCCAAACATAAAAATTAATAATCCAAATTATTTGTCGATTGTAGCTGAAATAAAAATTAAAAATAGAAAGTAAATACACAATTATATTGTACTATCCATTGTTGAGTCTTCAATTGAGTTACATAATTTTAAAATCGCTTCAGAATATATTCAATTATAAGCCTTCAAAGATATAATTTAACTGTATTATCAAATTTGTTCAAATATTGTTGTTGCATACAATGAGGGGCAATCAAACATCCGAAAGCGAATGCAAAAATGATGATATTAAAAGAATTTATTATATATATCTGTAGAAAAACGATAAGTAGATGGACCCAAGATTGAAAAATTAAGCTGAACGAATAAAAATCGGTTCACATTACTTACATCATACCAAGGTGTAAATCACCATTTAACGTATATAAAGTCCCTAAAACAAAAACAGTAAAAAATCGGATTATATCTTGATTCGCGCATTAACTGAAAACATCACATTAAGCAAAAAACAAGAAATATGTATTGGTTAATAAGAGGACATTTGAAACTAAACAAACTCCAAATATACAAAAATATAATTAAGCCATCTGGAATTATACGAGGCAGTTTTAGGGCTGCAATAAGAAATCTTTTTTTTTTCTCCGTACTCCTCTTGGGAGCATAGGTAATCCAATTGACATTTCCATCGTGATCGATTTCTAGCTGCTACTTTCACTTGTATTTGCTAAGCAATGTCTAATTTCATTTTGAATCTGTTTGTACTGTCTAAGTAGGGGATTGGGCTACTGTAGAACACCCTTTGATAATTTTATCTTTGAAATCCACTGCGCCTACGTGGTAAGACGACACCATAATTTTCTGAAAGTTGTCGCTGCGATTTTATCCATCTTTGATGTTAAGATGTCTGACGTTACTATGTTTACTGGGTACGTCATGTCACATACTTTTGTCAATTGTTGACAATTTTGTAATTATTATTAGTGTTTGTCCAATATTATTTATTGTGTTATATATAGTATTGCTATAGATATTGATATAGGTAATATTTTTAGTTAAATAAAGTATTAATTATATTGATTATTTTTATTGATTATTAATTTTATATACGTATAATATTTTTGCTATGTTTTTTTAGTTATATTTTGTATCTCCCGCGGGAATCGAACCCGTGACTACCACATCGTAATTCAAACACATTTCTCTGCTCTAACCGATTAGGCCACGGAAGGGATAATAAGAAGTCTAAATTGCTAATTATATAGCGCTGTCAACACAAGTTTCTTACGATAATCATGAACACATTTTAACTATGATTCAAATGAAAATACCCATATAGATCTAAAAACAAAAATCATTACTAACGTCATTATAGGAATTATGCTATCAAACATGAAAACAGATTAATTCATAATAGTAATGTAAAGGCAATCGAGCTCTTAAGCACATCAGATGACATATGAAGGCTGAAAACATTAAAACCCCACGATCTAGTGAGATTAATAAAAATATACGGTAGCAGAAATATTTATTCCTGTAGACCCACAAAGGTTAAATATATTTTCAATTTAGTAATAATTTATTCAAATACATGTAATAAGATTGTACTATAAATAATATGGTCTGCAAAACTCTTGGTTAAGTTCATCTCACAGGATTAAATCGAATCAATGAATTTCGATAAAATTCACTGAGCTTATTAATTCGGCTTTTTAAAATTTCCAGATTTTCTTCAAAACAATTAAATATTATAAAAATCATGTTGATTGAACTTCATAGTCAAGCAAACTCGATAAGCTAATGTGGCTTATTTATTAACTTTGACAACAAATATTTAAAAAAAAATACCTTGATTGTTAAAAATAGCGTTTAATTGAAAATATTTAATGTAATCCTGCTATTCCAGTTATTATTCATCTAATCTATATATTAAATTATTTCTTGCTTCATCTATTCAAGATCAGCTAATCAAAAAAAAAAATTTGATTTACAGTTATCAAAATAAATATTTCATATGTTTCAAATTCGAATGCGTATGCGTAACTACTTTACTAGGTTTTAAGAAGCTTGACCAATATGTAAATTTTTTTTTTGTAACACCTTGTACAATCATAAGTAACATATAAAAGCCCATTATATTTTATGGTTTATATTCCCATTTTTTCTGTTATACACTTACACCATAATAACTAGCTTCAGCATTAATTTATACACATATACACATATTATTTTATATTCCAAGCTTTTATAAAACAACATAAAATAGAAAACAAAGAACGGTAAAATAATTCTATTTATTCATTGTGGTAAATATTGAATATGAGAGATAAACCGTTATATCAGCAAAGGACAGAATTTTATAGTACTGAGTATTGTTAAATCATAACGCCATCTGTTTTTTAGAATTCTCAATACTCAATTGAAAATAAAAATGAGAATTAGACCGTAATGTAACGTACGTATAGTTTAATATACATAAAAAAAAATAAAAAATAAAAAAATAAAAAAAAAATTTGCTCACAAATAAAGAGATTCATATAGAAAATAAATATAAACCTTATAAAGTCGGGTAGGGCAAAAATATAAAGCCTATAGTGGTGTATGACTTTAATAATGGAGTGAATTTTTTTTTTCTCTTTTTTTTTTTTTCAATACCATAATGTGGTACACATTCAATGTTTATTGAATAAATTACGTGCTTTTTCATTTTTTACTTAAAAATTCCTTTTGTAACGTCAGTTACTACTATATTAGATATCAGTTGTGTAATTGAAATAAATTTAGAGTCATTAACCTTTTAGGGTTGAAGAACGAGAATATATGCTGATTGATATGCTGTCGTATAATGAAATATATAGAAACCCTTTGGGAAAGATGATGAATTTAAAGAAAATAATTTATATAACAAATTATTTTAAATGATTTATATTCATATGTGTAGAAACACATTAATCATGAATCAGAGATTTAGAAAGAATGTAAAATCTATTTTTGCATCGGCATTAATTAAAATGATTTATGCCTACTCAATTAAATCGTAATGTTGGTAATGCTAATTATATAATATATATGTTTAAAAATAAAACAATGAAATAAAGTTATTTGTTAGAAATACACGGTAACAATGCTTTAGGTAGCAAAGAATACTTTATGAAAGTGTCAGACGTCAAAAACATGTGCAGAAACCTTAATACAAAGAAGTCATCAGGGCCCGACGGTATCTCTAATTTTTTAATTAAAAAGTTACCAGATACTGCTTTAATATATCTGTGCATCATTTACAACAATTGCATTAACAATGGCTACTTTCCCAACACATGGAAAATAGCAAAATTGTTACCTATTTCTAAAAGCAAAGATGAAAAGGACCCAAAAAACTTCCGGCCAATTTCACTCCTTTCAAGCTTAGGAAAAATTTTAGAAAGGTTTATTTCATTTAAAATTGAGGACTTTTGTAAAGTAAAAAACATTGTACCGAAAAATCAATTTGGTTTTCAAACTGGCCACTCTACCTTAGACGCACTCTTTAAATTACAATACAGATATCGTAGAGAACTTACGGAAAAAAAAATCTACTGTAGCATTAAAATTGGATGCGGAGAAAGCAATCGACTCTGTCTGGAACAGAGGAATGCAATATAAAATAATTAGGTTAGGATTTGCAGTAGAAATTACTAGAATGATTATTAGCTTCCTAAATAATAGAACTATGTATGTCTCCATTGACGGTAAAAAATCAGAAATAATTAAAGTAAGCTCAGGAGTTCCTCAAGGCTCAATAACTGGTCCAAAATTATACAGCATATATCTACACGATATGCCTTCCACGCTTAGTGATGGTAGACGCCAAGAATGATCCAAATCTATCCTCTATGCAGATGATACTATCGTTTACTCTCATGCAGAAAACCCGAAAGTAGCAAAGCACTACGTTGAAAAACACGCCACAAGCATACCCAAGTAACACAAATAGGTTGTAACAACGTCGTACTATCGTTGGATAAATAACTACTGGTCGGCTATATGACGTTGAAATAACTTTCAGACAACGTCATTATTACGTTATTGGGGAATGTTTGTTGAGTCGTACCGTAGTGAAAATAACTATTATTCGACTACTCAACCGACTATGAAACGACCAAATTAGAATAAAAGAGATAGATAGATTATTATATACAGTGTATGTATTTATTTTTTAACGAAAAAAAAACTTTTATTTCTAAAATATTTTAACAATAATGTTGTCCTGTTTTCTCTCACTATAATTAACTTATAAATGGCTATGTTAAGGTATAATAACTTTATAAATATGAATTTATTATTATAGATTATAATTATTGTAAATATTTTCATTAAAATTGTGCAATATATGGCATCTTTTTGCAAAGGAATGAAGATTTTTCGTGAAAATAAACATTTTATTAAACTAAAAATTTATGGGCCTTAAAATTTGTTTAAATTTAAAAAATTTTAGAATTAAAAAAAAAATTATTTTTCTTATTATTATTTGTTATTTGCTCAGATTCATTTAAACATTTTTTAAAACAACCCCCATATTAAAGTAATGAAAGCAATTTACTCGCATTAGTATTAAATTCGGAATTAAAAGCTAAAAATTTTTTTTTTTATTTTCTCATACAAAATATATTTGGCAATAATAATTTTCGCCATATATAAAATGGTGAAGTTATAAATATCCTAAAAATGACCAAAAAATAACCAAAAAGTTATCAAGAGTCATTATATAAAAACGAATCTCAAATACAGAGTTGTAAACTGGTTCTTTAAATCGAATGAAAAATTTCTTGACAGTTTTAGAAATGAAAACTAAATTACTTTTTTTTTTTATATAATTCCAAGTTCCAAGTCTGTGCACAGAAATATGGTAAAAATAATTTACATTAAAAATTTGTTATCCACCGAAAGCTATGCCATCCCGCCACCATACAACTAATAATTGATGTCAGCTTGTTTACGAGAAAGTTCTTGTTATTCTCCATGAATATATGTAGCAAGAGTACGCCGGAAACATGTCAAAGGGGCCAAAAACTTCCAACATTGAAATTTTCTTGAACAAAGTAATATCCTATAAATCAATTTTTTAAAATAATAGAAAATCAGAACTTAATTTTCTTTGTGGTGGAGCACACCAAGTGAAACAAATTGAATAGCCCCAAATTAAAAGAGATATTACATTTCTCGTTTATATCATATTTCTGAACACAGACTTGGAATTATATAAAAAAAAATAATTTAGTTTTCATTTTCATTTCTAAAACTGTTAAGAAATTTTTAATTCGATTTAAGGAACCAGTTTACATCTCTGTATTTGACATACGTTTTTATATAATGTAGTTTTCTGTTCATAACTATTTGGTTATTTCTTGGTCATTTTTAGGATATTTATAACTTCACCATTTTATATATGGCGAAAAGTATTATTGCAAAATATATTTTGTATGAGAAAATAAAAAAAAAATTTTCAGCCTTTAATTCCTAATTTAATACTAATTCGAGTTAATTGCTTTTATTATTTTAATAAGGAGATTGTTTTAAAAAAAATTTTATATGTATCTGAGCAAATAATAAATAATAATAAGAAAAAATATATTTTTTATAATCTTAAAATTTTTTAAATTTAAACAAATTTTAAGGCCCATAAGTTTTTAGTTCAATAAAATGTTTATTTTCGCGAAAAATCTTTGTTCGTTTGCAAAAAAATGTCATATACTGCACAATTTTCGTGAAAATATTTCCAATAATTATAATTTACAATAATAAATTCATATTTATAAAATTATAATACATTAACATATTTATAATTTAATTATAGTGAGAGAAAAAAGGACAACATTATTGTTAAAATATAATCTACCTATCTCTTTTATTCTAATTTGGTCAATTTATAGCCGGTTGAGTAGAGTAGTCGGATAATGGTTATAAAATATAAGATATAACGATGTTATAAGCAAGTCGTCGGTATAACGTTATTTCAGACACTTTTAAGTTTTAATAGTTGCGTCATAGTTATAAAATGTAAAAAAAGTTGTGAAGTAGATATAAAATAACTTTGTGACAACTGATAGAATAAAACGTCGTATTGTAGTCGTAATGACGGATAAATTATAACTTTTACATTTTTCACTATAAAGTAATTTTTTTTAAATTTACGACGTTATAACGACGTTGGTATGGAGATATTTAACTTAATAGTTATTTGGTGTTACTTGGGTATGTCATTTCAACACAAAATGGAAAATCAGCATAAATGTAAACAAATCGGAATTTACCTGTATAAGAAATGCAAGCGGAAAAGGTCTCAAAAATATGCTGTACAACAAAGCAGAGAATTAAATTTGAAAATCGACAATGAAGCAGTACCTTACAAATCAGAAATCAAATACTTAGGAATTCACTTCAATAACTTACTCAAATTCAACAACCATATTAAATTAACACAAAAAAAAAACAGCGGAAGCTTATTCACTTCTTAGATCACTATTAAGCCACCATTCTCTGAACACACAAACCAAACTTCTCATATACAAACAGCTTTTACGGCCAATTCTAACATACGGGTTCCCAATTTGGTTCAAATGCTCGCCCACATATGCAAAAAAATTGCAAGTTTTCGAACGGAAAATTTTAAGGAATTGTCTGAATAGATATTATGAATCGGACTGTCGTAGATATTCTAACAAATACCTATATGAAACTTCCAACATAACACCAATAATGCAATATATGCTGAATAACGCAAAAAAAAATGTTGAAAAAATTAAAAACCACACCAACATAACGGTCAAAAGAATATATAACGAAAATAATATTAATCCTAATTATTACCTTTAACCTTTAGTTATAGGTAATATAAATAGTGCACATCTTTTTGAAACATGTCAATTTAGTTCACCACAATTTTATGTATATAACGTCACAACAAAAAATCACCATAGAGGCTAAGCAATTGCAATAAGTTATAGCCGTATTCTTAGTTTTAGTTCTAGTTTTAGTTTTAGGTTTACTCGTAGTATTAGTCATAGTTTAAACTTTAGTTTAGTTGTATCTTTAAGTAGTTTAGATTATAGGTTAAGTTTTATATTAAAAAGAAAAAAAAAAGCACCGGATGCAAGTGCGAAAATACAAAATGAAAATATTTAAAGAATAAAAATAATAGAATGTCCTTCAAAGGTTGGAATCATAAATTTACAGGGGTATCAAACCAAACCTTATAGTTTGATAGATTAAGTATATATAAGTATTTGTAAATATAATTATAAGAAACAATATGTAATGTTAATTTATAAGAGGCACAATAAATGAAATGAAAATAAATGTTAGAAATACATCAGTTCCCATACGGTCATAAATTTACAATTAAACATTCTCCAACTTTTACTTAGGGTTTTATAATTCTCAAATCAAATCACTTTTTCTTTTCGATATTTTTTCGTACAGATGTTTTCGGTGTTATTTGCTTCAATATAAATGATTAATGTGTGAGGTTCGAAAACTCAGGATATTGTTCGGTTTTAATATTTTGTTGCTCTCAAAAATTCTGTTTAGCAAAATTCATTTTCAATAATTTAATTAAATTTTCGAAACTATTATCTTTAAACTTTTGTGTACATATTTAAATATTTTTGGTAAAATAAAAATTTAATTTTTAAATTTATGTGATGTAAAACGAAAACCTAAATAATTTCAAATCTTCTATATAAACTTTGTGCATAATCAAATTTACTCTATCGTTCAGACAATATATGTAAAACGTTTTGCAATTTGCAAGCAATTGAATTATAGGAAGAGTATGTAAAATTTACTAGTATTCCGAATACATAACAGACATCTATATTATAATTACGATTAGTGAAAGGCCCAGTTTTCGTGGTTTTTCGTGTGCTTCGTTTTTTTTTTTTTATTCAATCAATCGGCGATGATGCAGACCGTGGCGATCAAAATCAATTTTTATTTTATCTATATTATAATATTTAGGAGCACGATTTTGAAGACACACTTTTCGTGGTTTTTCGTATGCTTCGTTTTTTTTTTATTCAACCAATCAGTGATGATGCAGGTCGTGGCGATCAAAATCAGTTTTTATTTTATGTGTATATTCTGGGTAAACAATTTTTATAAGATATTAGCTGAGTTGGTTAAAGCATCATTTAATATCAGAAATTTTTGTCAATTCTCTTATGAGTCAAATTCTTTTTATTTATTTTTTTATTTATCGCATTTGGTTTTTCGCACTTTTAGTAGAAAAAAAAAATTAATTAGTATATATTATTAATATAGGTTTCAATATCACAAATTTTAGTGAGTTCGATTCTCTATTAATTCCATTTTTTTTTTATATTAAAAAAATATTTTTTTTATCTTATATATATTACACAAGGAAGGCCATGTGGGGAATATCTTATATTATAATACACAAGATGAACGACGTGGTGAGTAAAAAAGCAAAAATAATTGAATAGTAAATTTTTTACACCACTAAAATATTAAAATTTTAGCAAGTTCTTGGTGCTGAATACTTAAAACATTTTAAACAGTTACACCAAATAGTGACAGTTACTTCCAAGTTGAGCGCCATCTATACTCTAAAAGAAATTTCAATTACGGGAAACTTTTAAAAATTCTTGTGTTTGAAAGAACTACTTCTGTGCAATTGCACAGGGGATTCACTAGTTACAATATAAAAACGTTATTGAACGATCTGAATATTGTTTATTTTAAATCTATTCAGATATACCTTGACATCGTAAATGTCTCAACAAATAGTTGAATAGAACATCCACATGATCTTAAATGTCTACAAAAGCTAACAAAAGCTACAGACATTCTCTACATTATCACAATAGTTGTTGACGATGTCTCCACGACCGGTTTGACAGGTATTTGGGTTTACAAAAAATTTTAAAAACCCAATGTTGTACAGTGTTAATAAAAACTGTATGTTCAATTTGCGTGATCACAAATGAATTAAAACACAATGTCTCAGAACGCTCTGATTACACAATATTGTCAACTTATTTTACGGATAAAATTGACAACTTAGTTTTGCTTACAATGTAACAGATTGAAGTTTTATTTTAAGACATTAACGATGTCACCCATAATCGTTGTAACTTCAGCTTAGTGCTGTTCTTTTACGTGTAATGTTTAATTGTCTACACTTTGAAGTGGACTTTGGTGTAGACAATATAAACTATGCTGTATACTACTCTATTGCAGAAAAGTTGGTCCACCTTTATCATCGCTTATCATCACAATAAAAAATGTTGTAGGGGTAATTATTATCTATAAAAGATTTGATTTTATATCGCGTCTACTGGGGTTTTATGGAAAAAGGAAGAGAAATCAGATTTTTAGAAAAAATTAAAAAGATTTAAAATACAAAATAGGTATGGGTCAACTTGCAATAGTCAATAGATAGAATAAAAACAATGTCAACTATGATGTAAACAATAATTATATTTTGAGTAAATTCGGTTTATTTCAAGAATTTTATTAAAAAAATTTGGTAAGCATATTTAGATTCCTGGTAGGAAAACACTGTCACAACAATTTGGCTTGATAAAGCATAAAAATCTATTACATCCAGCTAAGGCTATTCTAACTTTAGAATCGGTTTTACTAATTAATGGATGAAAAATAGTTCCATTAATTCTAAAACTATTGTTTCAATGTTGCATAATGCTATCGGAGAGCCAGTTTTTAACATGCTTATGACTTAACTGGAGATTCTGAAAAAGCTGAGAGATTATCTGAAATTTTTGTGAAGTTGATATTGCAAAGTATATGTATTCTACTGTGAGATAGTAACTGTATAACAGCCACTCCAGCAATCTACTTATACAAGATGTTTTAAAAAAAAAAATAACGGATCAAATGATATTTATTTTAAAAGAATTTAAGTAAGTTGATTTGGAAAAAATTTTTGTTGACAAAGATGGAATTAGGATTAAACAATGTCATCCTAGAATACCCACGTAACAATTTGATCGCTATAAGACTCTTGCGCACTCTTATAACACTATTATAAACACTCTTATAGCAGTATTAGTGTTAATTTGAGTGCTCCGCAATTGCTGCGAAAGGTTATAAATACGTTATAGCACTAAAATGGAGAATCCTATAAGGCACCGGAGCAAGTGCTGTAATATTGTTATAGGATTAGTATACATGTATTAGTGTATATGTTTTTATTTTGAAATGATATTCGTTTGAAATAATTTATGTTATGCGAGAGTGAGAAAGGTATTATTTTTTATTTTCAAATAATAATTTTATGGAGTTTCTATTTATTTCCTGAGAAAGGGAGGTAGTAGATATTAGTTAATAATATAAAAAATGTCTTACTAATAAATAATATTTTTCGGTCAAAAATAATTGTATTAATATTTATAATTATTGTGAACAAAATGCAAAATTTGGCTGGGAATGAAATTTCATTGACATTTATTATAAAAATACTTCGAAAAAATACATTGCCCTTCAAAAATAACTAATTTTTAAATAAATAAAAGAAAATATATTTTTAAATTGCATCTTTATAATATTTAATAATGTATGTTAATTAATGCATACATCAAATTTGATATTTAAATAATTATGCTTTTAAGTAAAAATGATATTTTTGCGAAAAGAATGCAAAATTAAACTTTTTAGTTTTTGTTTATTTAAAAAAAAAGATACCATGTTTGTAGAAAATAATGGCCGTCGCAAAATATTTATGTAAAAGCTGCAGTAAGTTTGTTAGTAACATTATAGGAATACAGTAAAATAATAACACCACTACTGCTATTCTAGCAATCCTATTTTTATAACAACACTTAAACTCTTGATGTAGGATTACGCACTTTTAGATTTATAAAAACATTGCTGTATCACTTGCGGAAAATCCCATTATAATAACTCCCGCAATTGCTATAAGAACAACTCTTATAGCAACATTAATCACATTATTCCCATAAAAACATCATTATAACACCTTTAGTGCTTATCGGGAGTCATATAGAAGTCTTGCAGCACTAATTTTATTTTTATAACAATAAAATGTTACGTGGGTAGTCAAATCAATACATTAGAAAATGTGATGATGAATTCATAGAACATATTAAAGACAATATAAAGCTTTTTGTACCAACATGTGAATTGATTAATACTTATTGGAAATATTTCAACTAACAGTGGACCTGGATGACTCGGGCTGAATTTATGTTACAAACTTTATAAAAAATGTATAAAAAAATATAATTCCGTTTTTTTTTTCGTTTTAATTTCAGTATTTTTATTTATATATCGCACAACACTGCTTCAGCTACCTCGATAATATATCCATCGATTTTATTCTCTTTTTTTCAATTATTTCCTTCCACACCTTACATGTCTATTTCATAAAATTGTTTTCAATATTTTGGTGTTCTTCGATGTTCAATTAAAATTTTTCCACTCTGGAAGCATTATTTACTTCCAGTTGTTATTAATTTCCGTCGTCTTGGATTTCATTCTAAATTTGAACCAAATTATTTAATAAACCAGAAAATTGATATTCGAATAAATAAGTAAGTGACAACTCAATTTATCAGCACTAAATTTATAAAAAGTCGATTGATTTTTCATTTCTCAAGACTCACACATATACTTTAAATAAGCCAAATATCAATGTTTATTATTTTCTGTGTAAAAATCTAAAGTCTAACAAAAAAATAAATAAATAATAATTTCATTTGCTTCAGTAAAAAAAATTACACCAAAATCTATGGAATTAACTTAGCTATAAATTATTTTCTATTACACCTATGAGATTTACCATGACAATTTCCATTCCATTTATCTATTCACAACAAAATATTTACCAAATTTGAGATATATCCCAAGAGTCTACTAACAAATAAATAAATAAATAAATAAAAACAGAATTTGAAACGCCATGTTTACCATGATCCTGAATAATTCTTTAACTTAATAATTCATTTGTAAAATATATTTTTACAAAAAATTCAATTTTAACCACAATACAAAATATCATAGAGTTATAACGTTATAATTTATATAACAATTCATCTTCTAGGCTATTAATTTTTTTGAATTATATTGGGGTATTATTACTGAATTAAATTCATATTAATGTCGCCTTACAAATTGTTAGTTGTAATTGTTAGATTTCTTACTGATTAATTGTTAGATTTTTAATTTGTTAAATTTCGGCTTACACACATTGTTTGAATTGTTAGAATATGTAATTGATATATTTTCTGCACTTGTATACCAAAACGTGTGTTCTTTTAGTTTCATTTAAAAAATTTATATCACACTGTAAATCTACATTCAAAATTCAAATATAAGCAAAATTTTATGTTTGTAGTTACATTTTATATCTTACCTGCGACATGGTAATGGAATTAATTTTAGCGGATGAAAAAGCAAGATGGTTAGAAAGCTGAAAAATATGATTTTACCTCAACCATTCGAAAATCGAGATTTCTCAGCAAAAATAAGTTAAGAAGCTTACCAAAAGAAGAAGCAATTTTACGAAATCTAAATACAGGAAGTACGAAGCAGGAAATCTTTATTGTATTTTCTTTGCTGCCTATACTAACAAATTAGTTATCAATCGATATAACCAATTGATCTTTAGAAAAATCTCGAAAATAGAAATAGTACAGACTTATAAAACTAACTGGGTTTCCATATTTTTTTCCAGATAGTAGTAAATCATCGAATGAGGCTTCAAGGACTACATATTACCGGGGAAGGCAGTTTGAAAGACTGTGGGACTTTAACCCACTAAAAACTCCTATCATTATTTCAATATTAAAACTAGTCTTATAGACTAACCATTAATTTACATTTAACTCAAAGAAACTAAGATACCTTTGATCTACCAAAATCCAATAAAGTTTTAATAGATAAAAGGTTTTAACCTTACTCAAGTGGTCTTGTTACTTTTAGTCGCTTAACAAAGTTTTGATTGTCAAATAAGCTAGAAGCTTCGGTATTGACATGTTGGATCAGAAGAGTTTTATGCCGTACAGCGCATTTCATTATTTCATCTTTTATAGATGAGATCTTCAGATCCCGATGAATATCGGCATTGCGAACATACCATGACTATGTTGCGCAGTACCTTATTTTGGAACGTTTGGATAGTTTGAATATGGATTTGTTTAGCACATCCTCATATTGGAATACCGTATGTTATAGAACATACTTAAAACTTTGTTATAGAAACAATACTAAAACTTTGTTATAGGTCGAGACCGTAGAATTCCACCCAATCAGTCAGTATATTTCTCTATATTTGAACTGGAGTTCTTGTTTTTTGATTTTCACAGGCTCTTTCCATTTCAGTTTTGCATTCAAGGTCATGCCAAGATATTTAGCTTTATTCTCGAATGGAATCACGACATCATTAATTTTAACTGAGAGAGGATAGTTACTATGTTTTTATAGGTGAAGTTTACCAGATGGAAATTTTGTCATTAGCTTTTTGCAGTTTGTTTGTAGTTTTTTCTATAGTAAAACCAACTGCCATCAACGCTGTGTCATCTGCAAAGGTTGCTATTTTTATATTTTCTACTTCGGGTATATCGCAGGTGTATAACAAATATAAAATTGGACCCAGTATACTACCTTGCGGTACTCCAGTTTTTATATATTGGATTTCCATATTGAAAATAGTTATCTCAGAAATAATTTGATAAATGTAAGAATAAATTCTAGTGAAGGGATGCTGAGACACATCACATAAAAAACTGCAACTTATTTAACTACAAAAACAGAACGTTTTTAATGGTATTTAAATTATAATGGGAAAACGAAAGAAGCACGAACTTCTAAAAGATATGTTAAATATAGTACCAGTGTACCACGTTCTAGTTGTCCCAGAAAAATCAAAAATTAGCTTTGAATATTTTTAAAATCAATTAATTTTTAGAGAGGTTTTTCCCATTTTCCTCTCACAATCTCAAAATATAAAAAAAAATCGTAGAACTTACAAACAAATATTTCAGTTGTGTAGATTAATTATACTATAATATATGATCTCTGTAAAATTAAATGTATTTTTATATAAATGTGAATATTTGGATAAATAAATGAATTGAATTGAATTTATTTTTTTTTATTTTATTTATTTATTTAACAATCGAATTGCTCGTACGGAGTATATAATATAATCAAATACATCAGTGTAAAACTAAAAATCAAAATATATAATTAATATAATTTAATTCAAACATAACAATAATAGTACCAAACCAACAAGATATTATAAAATATTATTTTGAATAATTATATATAAATATTATATTGAAAATGAATAAAACAATGATAAGATATATCACTATAACTAAGGCTACTGTACATATTTTCTGAATTCTTAAACATATTCAATTTAATAATTCATTATGTTATTATGTACTAATTTTCGGAAAGATAATATGCACTTATTTCTCGTTGGAATTTTTGTAAGCTACTAATATCTTTACTCTCACTAACGATTGTATTGTACAACTTGTATGGCTCTTTTATATATAGTATCTAGGATCATTGGATATATTTTTATAATCCTACTGATTTTGTTGTGTACTCATGGTATATTCATTGTTTTTTTCTCACTTATTTATATACATAATATAATTTCTCAATAATTGTTACATTTTTCTATTTTGTAAATATTCTATATATTTTTCTACTATATTTTTTCTTATTTTTGTAATATCATATTGCTATTTATACTTTCTTACTTGTTGTTTACTATGATGTATATTTAACATTTAATTTAAAATTTAAGTACTAATAATCACTCTGTATGAGCTAACGCTCCTTTTGAGAATAGAACGAATAAATAAATAAATAAATTTAAATTTTCTGCAACCATCACATATACGTGAATTACCAATTTAGATTCAATCCAATGCCTCTATATCTTCTAGCCAAGTTACACGATGATTTTTCCGAAATATATCGAATTACAATTTTTTTTAAATTTTGTTTTTGTTTTGTGTATACATTTTTTTAACTAAAAATAAAATTTGAGAAAAATACAACTAACACAAACATGAATATTCTGAAAAATTTAATACCAAAAATTAAATACAAACACCATCAAAGGTTTTGCTCAGATAAAAAAAAATAAACAACAACAATTTACAGGCTATTTTAATTTCGTCTCAAAATTTTACTGTATCCACCACACTATCCGCCAGTTTTATTTTAGAACTTGATAGAAGTAAATAGGTGTCATGTCGGATAATAAAATTTTTTTTTTTAAATTGAAAATTATGAATGAAAGTGTTTTTGTATTTATTGTAAATTTTACCAATTTAGATAAAAAATATTGAATATTTTTTCAAAAATATCTCTATATCATAATTACAGGTTATTCATATAGTAGATTTATATAAAAATAAGATCCCATTTTTAAAGTTGCTCTCCCAGAGGTCAGACTAGAAGATATAGAGGCATTGTTCAATTAACAAGATGTATGTGAGTACTATGTATATGTTTGGTATGACATTTTCTCTTGTATAGGCAAACACTTTTTTTATTGCTCTATTTTGAATTACTTACAAAACTATCTACCCTTAGTACAGCATATGTGATGACATTATGAAAGATATTGTAATACACCGATTTTTTACTTCGTTTGGCACTCGTCTCCTAATTAATTGAAATATTTCTGCAATTTTTATTCATTTCAATATTTGTCCTTTAATTTGAGAAATCCAACTAAATTTGCCATTCACTATATAACGCCTACATATTTGTATTGATGTTTAACAAATGAGACTTGTAATGATTTTATATTCGTAAATTGAAGACTGTTAGAGACGTGGATATAAAATTTCATCATTTGATACCTTAAATAATGATTGAAGGAGGGAGGGCGATGTTAAATGAAAACAAAAAAAAAAAAAATGATGTAAAAATAACTTCTGACATCTGTCTTTTATTTTAATAATTTCAATAAAATATTTGTTCATCTCTGTTCGCAAACTCACACTTTCTATATTCGTATCCTAGTTAAATAAAAATTATTATTTTTGAAATTTATTTAATGCTTTCGTTTTAATATCCTTAAATTTAATATACAACACTAATGTATGAAATGCCAGAGAGAGAGAAATGTAAAAATAATTGTAATAATTTGATCTTAAATTATTTCAATTTAGACTTTATACTCTATTCTTTATTATCTAAAAAATTTTTTTTTATTTCGAGTTCTGAGATTATGAGATTAAAATTTCGTTTCTAGGCTTTATAGTTTATACAATAGTTTACACTTGTATTAATTATTCATTACAGTTATTCAGTTTAATATGAAGCATATCATATGTATTATGTCTGGCCTCTAGAAATCATCATGCCGAGGTTTATAGAATTTTGTAGATTGATAAAGTTTTCTTCTGTATAAATTGTAGCTAAATTATCCGCAAACATTAATGGCTTCCCAGTTTTCACACAAATCAAAATTAAGTAGGCTACTTATGCAATTACAAATAAAGAAAGTTGGACCTAATGAACTTCCCTGAATAACTCCATAATTAATGTTCATTAAGTTGGTCTTCACATTTGCTCATTCCGCATATTGAATTCTGTTAAAAACCTAGCTGCTAAGCTACTTAAGTTCTCTTCCTATAACTTCCCACATTAATAGAGTTATTTTATCAATTGAATTAAGAATTCTATCATTAATATTATTCCCCAACGCTTTGGATCCTCCCACGCTTGATCTCTATTTACCTCACAAAATATATAATATATCTCCAGGTATGATATTACAAACATCTACATAATCCATCATTTAATTATCTGTCTTTTTCAAATTAAAATAATAAATAGGATTAACATTAATAACATAGCAAAATTTATTAATTTAACCACAGTGTACCCAAAAACCAATTTTTTTTAAATTATTTATGAAAACAACAAAAAAATCAATACTCAAGAAAATAAAAAAAATAAAAAAATAAATCCGTAAAAGGATCATCGATAAATGAAAATAATATATAATAACAAGTAAAAAAGACAAATAAAATTGTAACGAAATCATGAGAATAATAATTTGTCTGATAGAAAAATCAGATAAAAACAACTAAATAAATAAACAAAACACAAAATAATAATCCTTTTTTTTGTCCTTGTTTTTATTTCACATAAAAACAGAAACAAAAACCCTTCCAGGTTGAATTTTTTACAACTTTTTAGTAAACGACATTCTTGTCGTATATTCCATCTCCTGAAATTATTTCACCATATTCAAATTCAAACTTATAAAATTATTCAAATTTTTAAAGTTCAATTCCATAATAACAAAAAACAAAAGACATAAAAACAAAAGAAACAAAAATATAATTCGAAACTCCTTCAAGGTATTCTTGTTTTGTTTATTTCTAAGGGGATTTTGTTATACTCCTATTTTCCTTCAAAATCCTTAAATATTCTTTAACCAAAATAACAACAAACACATCCTTGTATATTTAATAAAAACAATACGAAATATAAAAATAACAACAAAAAATAATAATATGACAACGGTAACAAAATAACTGAAATGATGATCAACTCTTCAAGTAGTATGCAATCCACATCAGAATAGGATGAAGAAAAAAAATTTTTTTATTTTTAAAATATTTTGTTTTCTATAAAAAAACAAAAAAAAAAAAAAAATTTACAATGGTTCAATACAATTTTGAAAACTTTTTCATAATATTAGGGAAGGTATATATACATTTATTTATTTTTTTTAAATCAGTTTTACATCTTTTTCTTTTCTTTTATTATTGTTTTGTTTTAGTCCTTCTTTATTTAATAGTAACATAATAATGTATGCATAGTGAAAAACAAATACAAAATAATAAAAGATCTAAAAGTATGTACTTCTAAAATGTATATGGGACCACATTAGTATATACCTTAAGAGATACTCGATGTCATTTTTGTTAAATAAATTTTATTTTAAATTTATATCATGTAAACGTGTAGTAATTTGTTTGTAGTCCGAAGGACAGTGAAAAACTATTTTTTTTATCGTAAATAGAAAAAGTTGTTTCAGTCAAGTTGGTTATCATAAATGTATGAAAAACCATTCAAATGAAACAAAATAAATGTAAATTTTAGGTTAGTTTGCAATTTGCATTAGAATTTTTGTTTCTGAAGTAGTGAAACTTTATATTAGTAAAATACAAACTACTGGTTAGCTGATCAACTACATACAGTGATCCGTTAACTAACAAAATAAATTTAACAATAAATTACATGGTTACATCTAGTGATTGCAATACCGGACGAAAACATTAATTCCCGGTTTTCGTGAAACAAAATACCGAAATACCGGTTTAATACCGGTATTGAAAAAATTATATAAGACATTAGAAAAAGACATTAAATTTTTTAATTCATAATTAAATTCATTTATATAAAAAAAAAAAACTATAAAAACAAAATTATAAAGTTAATATTAAAAAAAAAACATGTACTTATAACTATTACAATCTTAAGTACACATATTATATTTTTTTTAATTTAATTTAATTTATTTATTTATTTACTTGTTTAACACAAACAGTTTACAAAGAGAAAAAAAAATATTATTTGCATAAATATATTTTAAAAAAAATATTACATAATATATATTTTGTAAGGATTGCAAAACTTTCCAAAATGGTCACATTGGAACAATAATAATTATTCAAAGAATGAGCTTGCACAAAACAAATTTTTTCTAAAGTTTTATCAGTCATTCTGCACCTAATTTTAATGAAAAGTGAATTTTCCGTTGGAAAGACTCTCTGCGCTTCTACACTAGTTGTGGGGATCGTTACTACATAATCATGTACCCTCTGTAGATTCAGTCCTAATAGTCTTTCTACTTCAAAAAAAGCCATTTCTTTTTTGATTGTTTCTTCGAGTCCTAAAGAACTTTTGATTACCGATTAAACTGATTTTTTTCAATTTTTTATTGATCGCTGTCCGTAATTTTTCCTTTGAGACATATCGTTGACGATAAAATTCTCATTGTTGTCATTTGCATCTACGTCGTTGAAATTTTCTACAATTGTTTTTGAGTAGTTAAAGTACAGTTTAACACACTTTTCAAAATATTTATATGTAAAATTTGAATTTGACTTGACATATGTAAGTGAAAGTTAAATAAATAGTGATGGAATGATAGAAAAGCAAAATCGAGTTTTAAAAAAATGATCAAGAGTTTATAAAATCAACATTAATATGTTAAAATTGATTTAATATAAAAAAAATAATTAATATTTTGTAAAATACCGAAATACCGGTATTTTTTTCACAAATATCGGTATCTAATACCGCAGAAAAATGTGTGGTTACATCTACATTTAGATTAGATTTTTAATTCATTTATTAATCTATAATTACAATTGACAAGCATTTAAGGACCTGCGTAGTAGACACATTTTCATTTTGTTTCGCTTCTCTTTAATGACTTCCAAATATATAAATAAGTTGTATGTAAAACAATAATGCGCACACAATTGAAAATTTTTTACTCATATGGTTTTATTATTCAGCAAATATATTATGCAAAATATGTGAATTCTTATTAAAATAAAAAACAAATACAAAAAAATCAGTTATTATAATTACTTGCAGTGAATTGTATGTACATTGTACATATGTCAAATGAAAATAAAAAAAACAAATTCGTCTGAAATTATGTACATCTATAAAATAAAAACAAAAAAACAAATACATACACCTAAAATAAAAAATATAAAAACAACAAAAAAACAAATCACTTTAATTCTTCAATTTTTATCTTTTTAAGTAACTGTTTCTAAATGACGGTTATTTGTAGTAATAATATAGTTATCTATATGTAGTTATACACCTCTTTAATGACAAAATTTTCTATTTTTAGTAATTTTATCCACTAAATGCCTCTTATTATAGAGAATGTATCGGAAACGAAACAGTATATGAGGATATTTATATGTCCTACATAAAACTTACTAACCACAAAACTTTTTATTAAACACGAGAGACTGGTGACTGTTATATCGTACAAAGTCTATGTCAGTACGTAAATTACTGTTTTTTTAAAAACTTTAAATTTGACTTCAACTTGAATCATAATTACTCAACAGGGGCCCCTAGTTGTAAATATAATATAGTAAAGATCTAACCATGTATCATACTGCTTTCGTATTCCTTTTGAATTTTCACGGTGAATTCGAAGCGTTGGTTCAGCACTGAAAACTTTCTATGTAATTTAATTGATTTAATTATTGAAGAAATCTTCTTCTTGTCGTCCTTCTTCATTATTGGGTTCAAAACTGCTCAGTCATATTGAAAAAAAAATATAAGATGAAATTTCTGTTATAATGTTGCGTTGTCATTTTTTGTTTTTATATTTTGATTAAATACAGATTTTTCTGTTAAAAGACATATGTTGAATATCAGCCCCTTGTTATTTTTACTTCGTTAGTTATACTTTCTACTAACAACTTTTTTAAATTTATTTGTCAATCTAACAATTTTCCCAATATATCTTATATGATGACACTGGATAATTTGTTTTAAAAATTTGTATTTCTCTCATTCAACTCTTGTAGAATGTAATTAATTATTCGCGCGACTCTTCATCAACAAAATTTATATTATACTTCCTTCATATACCCACACTCGTTCTATTATTCTTCTATCCGCTTGTTTTATTTAGTATTTTCATTCATCTCTAGGTCTAGGTATTCGAGCCATTGTAATCTATTGACTTTAATTTTCGTGACTACGTTCATTTCATTATATAGCTCATAGAGTTCAGCATTATATTTTCTCCTCCTGTCCCCCTCGTAGTTTTCAGGACCATATAATATAATGTGAAAAGTAATTGGACTTTATTTGCACATCTAAAATTCTGTTAATTTGTATATTTTTTTTTTATTTATTTTATTTTCTCAATTATCAGTTTACTTGATTTGTCAAAAACTACTATTCAATAGGACGTGGTAAATTAAGAAGTTATATTGAAGTGTGTGAATAAAATGAGTTATGGTGCTAGAATGTCCAAAAGTAGGATACAAACATTTTAAATACAAATTACAAAAACTAGCTATTTTTCAGCTCAATATAAATGAACTGAATTGATTTTTTGCCAGTTGCCGAAAGATATTATACTAATCGACTACACTATTACAATGTGTGAAAACTAAACTATACAAAAATTACAAATATAACCTTGAAAGTGAATCATATAACACCTAAATAATTATTCGGTTTGGGAAATGGGCAAGCACCTATAGAACAACTTGATATGCTACAATAGGTGATTTGGTCATGTTTGGTATTTTTTGTACTTTAGATGGGTTTGCAGAACATTGATGATGATGATGATGATATGATAATCTATGGCGTATTATGCTGTTAAATAAAAATAATACACCTTGAACTACAAAACCACAATATTATTATGAAGTTTTTAACTTTACAGACACAAGATTCATCGGTAAACATCAAGTTGTATTAAAATATATTATTACAATAAATTAGATCTGGATCACGATACTGAAGGCAAATGTATTGATATTGATGATACAGATATGGGGTTAATTCCAAGATATCGTAAATATAAAAATAAAAATTATTCAGGTGACTGTTATAATCTCATATATTAATACGCTTAAACGTCTGTTAAACTTTTCACAAAGCTTTTACAACTCAAAGCTTTTTTCAACTAGGTTAGACAACTTTATTAGAACCAAACTATTACGAATTACGATAGTGTCCAAAATTTAATTTAAAGACATAAACCACAAAACAATAAAGCCAAATAAAAACAAAAACAAATTAAAATTAACCCAAAAACAATTCACCTATTGAGCAATAGCATTGATTATATCTGATTATATGAATTAATTAAAAAAAAAAAGACGAAGTAGCAAAGACAAAAACCTAATTATCAGAATATAATTATTATATCGATAAAATAGCTTTGTTAAAATATAAAGATATTACGATATTACAGCAAAAAAACTTACCGGTAAAACAAATGATAAATTTAGAAAATATATTTTTTACCTCACCCATGTTCAGAAATTTCAATAATTGAAATTTATTTATTTTATTAACAAATAATTCAAAAGTATAAATTCAAATGCGCAGTAGCATTGAGTAAATATTATAATGTACATGGAGAATTATAAACTACTAAAACTATCATAACTATCAAAAATCACAGACTACCCTTACCTATATAACAACAAAAATATAACAACAAAAACTGAAGAACAAGAGAAAAAGCATAATTATTGGCTTTACCCCTAACTATAATAGTCATAAGGCGTCAATAAAAACTGAACAATAAGAAAAAAAGAATAAATATTGGCTTTCCCCTAAATACATAATAAATGCCCTATAGATTCGATATGATTTAAAAAAGCCATAACCATATCATAACCTTCACTATAATAGTCATACCTAATCATACCAAAACGTCAAAACCAAAATTTAAAAGAAGTGAAATAAAAATATAAATTCTATAAATAAATGTTTTTGTGTTTTGATTTTGAGTTTTGAAATAGTTAGGTTAATAAAAAAAAACACAAAAATCGTGTCTATGACTGTTTTAATGTGTTTTTAATGTGAGTGTGGTATATATTTAGTTTAAATGCATTTAATTTCATATCTATACTACCAGCGACATCTCTGTTCGCCACGTTTTGTTGAAATGTACGTCTCTATTAATAGTATTTGTTAGGGAGCGTTTAGACATCAGATTTTGTTTCATGAAAGTTTTGTTTTACTTATTTTTATTACATTTACAAATTTTATTGCAATTACATCAAATTTTATTTCAAAAGTTTTAATTACATATCTCAAAGATAAACAAATATAGTTGCAAAGTATACTATATTTCTTCATGCAAAATCCACTTTCTAAACTTGCAAAATACGAAGATAGGAATATGCGTGACGAGTACTAATAATAAATACTTATAAACAAATATAAATATTCAGTGTAATTTCAGAACATTTATGAAATATAAATATTTAAATAGTAAATCAATTATTATAAGTATTTGTATTGATAAATAATAATAATATTTAATACACATTTTTTTTATATCTTTCAATATATTGCCATAACACAATTAGAAGTTTATAAATACATTTTCTCGCAAAATTCACTTTTTCAACTTGCGAAATACAAAAATGCGTCTCGAGCACTATTATTTAAAAAAAAAAAAATAATGATATTCTATAACAAAGTCGGATGTCAAACTTTAATGAACAATACGTTATAAATACAATTCAAAAACGTATAAACGCTGCCTTATATAAAAGTTTTCTTCAAAACTATTAGCGGTCAAAATTAATTTATAATAAATAAATAAATACCTAAATAAAAAATAGTTATAGATAGATCAAACAATATTGTAAATTACTAGCTATTCCCGGCGTAACATTCGCCGGTCTAGCATTAGCATTATAAATGAAACTACTTATTTTATTTGCTTATTTTCTTTATTTATTATGTAATAAAAAAATATGTAAAACATTGATTTTTTTTAAGAAAATAAAGAAAATAAATAAATAAAATAAATTGTTTCATTTATAATGCTAATGCTAGACCGGCGAATGTTACACCGGGAATAGCTAGTAATTATAGAATTCACTAATCTTATTTTCATATTTTTACTATCATTAATTTACCTTTGTCAATATTTTTTGAATTTAACCAATGATGTAGCTTCCTTCTTAATGGTACTAGTTTTACTTAATGGACGAATAGGTGCTTCTACCTTATTGAAAATATATTTTTAAAAAAATGTGTGTATTTAATTAATTACCAACTTATCTTACAGGAATTAAATGTAAATAAGCTTTCAGGATTTTATTTACAACACAAAAAATCATTTTTCTTCTAAATGATAGTTTGGTAGTGAAAAGTTTTAATTAGTCGAGTTTTCTCGAATTAGAACTATATTCAAAAATATACCTATATTCAATCTACAAATGTTCAAGAAAAATATTAACAATTCAAAATGACCCTATACTGATCAAAGAGACATTTTGCCTTCCACAATTTTCAATTATTCCAAGCTGTGTATTTGTTTATAAAAAAAAAAAACAAAGAAAAAACCTTCCAACCAACAATGCCTTCCAAATTTAGTTTCCACAATGGTTTTGTAATGATGCAAATTAATTATAGTTGATAACTTCTTTGTTATTATTGATATGGCTAGCTAAATGTAGTACTATCACTGACTACACCAAAAAACACCAACAAAATAATATGAACAATTTTACACAAATAATTTAATGCAATTCAAGCAGACCAAATTTATTTTACAATTACAAAACCCATGATAAAAAATTTGCTCATTGTAATAATATTACAGGGTCTCATTTATTAGTCGCGTATTTTAATATTGCTTTACAGAGTAAATTGAAATTTTGCATAAATTTTGTTTTTATTGCCATAATTTTACTTAATTTATTTATTTTATTTTATTTTTTTATTTAGTTAAAATAATTTTATGTCCAAAAATTTTAGAATCATAAATTCACTGTAGCATAAGAACCAAAATCAACGAAATTCATTCAAGGTCAAAATATTTAAATTATATTGCTAATATAAAGCGAATTAATTAGTTTGCGCAAAACCTTGAATAGAATCAAAATAAAATATTTGCAAGGATACCAGTAATTTATATTTTTGAGAGTTTTTAGAAGTTTTAGAAATACCATACTTTTTGAAAAATTTAATAAGTATCTTCAACTCATTGAAAATGTTACCACCGAAGGCTCTCAGTCTACGAGGATGTCTATCTATACTATAATAAATGAAATGAAATTGAATATTTTAAAATTTAATGTCTTAAAATTGTTTTGTATTTTATTTTTGTTTTTGTTACTTTTTTTAAGGATTATTTTTTATAAAAAATAATTTTTAGATAGAATTTATATGCATAGGAAATTTAACGAAATTTCGGAAACTGCCAAATAGAATTCAAAATATTATAAAACAAAAATGTTTTTTTTTTTTTGTATTTTATTTTTCTTTGTTTTTGATATGGAAAGTTTTCATAGTTCAACAATGACGCATGATAAGATGATGGGATTAAGAACATGTGTACCATTGACATTAACACAGTAATAGCATTCACCAACGACATAGCCCACGTAACATTTTATTGTTATAATTACAAATTAGTGCTATTGGAACCATATATGGCTCATGATAATCACTAAAGGTGTAATAATGATGTTTTTATGGGAATAGTGTGATTAATATTGATATAAGAATGTTCTTATAGCAATTGTGGGAGTTTTTATAATAGGATTTTCAGCAAAACCTACAGCAATGTTGTTATAAGTCTAAAACTGCGTAATAAAATAAATATAAATTCCATAAAATTATTATTTTAAATTAAAAAATAATACCTATCTCATTCTCGCATAACATAAATTATTTCAAAAGATTTTCATTTCAAAATAAAAAAATATACACCAATACATATTATGTATACTAATCCTATAACAATATTACAGCAACAATATTGCTCCGGTGTCTTATAGGATTCTCCATTTTAGTGCTATAACATATTTATAACTTTCGCAACAATCGCGAGCACTAAAACTAACACTAATATTGCTATAAGAGTGTTTATAATAGTGTTATAATAGTGCGTAAAAGTTTTATAGCAATAAAATTGTTACGTGGGAGACCTATAATTTCAAAATAGCAGATGGGGAAATATAATAGGTCTGAAAAGGTTGGGTTGCGTCTACAAAGAACTCTCCATCGGGAAAAAAAACAGAAACACATGTAATAAAGTGATTATTTTGAACTAATGTTTATGACAGATGTCAAAGCAATGTAAAATGAACCATTGTGCGACTATTAACGTTGAGATGAGATCTATTAACGTTTTCATAATAAAATAAGTTTGAAAGACGTTTACCAATCCAAAAATGTAATCTTTATCTCTTTCTTCAAGATTTTAACTCGATTGCTAAAAATTCAAAAGAAAAGTTCGATTGATTCAAAGAACATGAAAAAAAAAACAATAAACAGTAAAACAAAAAAAACATTATTTTAGAATAAAAAATTGAGTGGAGATTAGGGGTGAGATAATATAGCAATCACAGACTGCTACTCAATATCAAAAATCCCAGTGATTGCTACTTTGTATTTTAATATTTTTTATTTCAAATAAAACTTAAAATAACTTCAATTCCTCTCTTTCATGTATCAGTACCATGCGCTCAAAAATTCATACAATACGTCATTGAAATAACTGTAAGCAAAATCAAAACATTTAGAAACAGATATACATAGGTATCCAAATACAATCAACAAAAAATTTTTGTGTTGTTATAATGCGATTCACAATTATAGATGAAAAAAGAGTGATTTTCTAGCAAACTGCGATTGCTACTTTTAATTTTTTAAATTACGGGAAAAAATCGCAGTGATAGTTATGATTTAAATAATTTTCGTTTAGAAAAATGATTTTTAGAGAGTTAATTAAAAAATTAAAAAAAATAAGGTTGAAGTAGATTATAAAAGTAGAATTATAAAAGAGTTAAAAAAAATTTTTTTTTAATAATATAGAAGATTTATTTGAAGTGCGAACAATAGTTTATATTATTTGTGGTACATACAAACATTTTTATTTGTTTCACTACCACAAGTGTTTATAAATCGCTATAATGAATTGAAATAATATAGAAGCATAATGTATATATACATTTAATTGATACAATATTGTATAAATTTATTTGACTGTGAGGAATGTGTCGTACAGATACAACATAACACATCGTTACAGTCAATTTTATCTGCAGCTGTGTGGATTTTAGATATACAGTCTAAATATTTATTCAAGGTACCTTAAAGAAGTCCTTTTACCTAGAAATAAAGATCCTTTATTATGGTGGAAAGAACATTAACATAATTTTTCGAATTTCAGCATTTTAACAAAAAAATATCTTTTAGCAATGGTGACTTCAATACCTTGCTAAAGACTTTTTCCAAAGCAGGAAATATTGTGAATGAAAAACATACGAAATTGAACTAGTCAAATCTGGAACAAATCCTATTTCTAAATCAAAATTTGAAATATTGTTCGCACTTCAAATAAATCTTCTATATTATTAAAAAAAAAATTTTCAACTTTTTTATAACTCTACTTTTATAATCTACTTTAACTTTAATGTTTTAAATTTTTTAATAAATAAAAATAAAATATAATTTTTGAATTTGAAAAAAGTAAACTCAATTTCTTTTATATATATATTATATTTGAACATGTATATTTACACGATAATCAATCAAGGTAACAACAATCAGGAATTAAATCACTAAAATCACTTACTCTCTAAAAATCATTTTTCTACACGAAAATTATTTAAATCATACTATCGCTCCGATTTTGTTCCGTAAGTTAAAAACTTAAAAGTAGCAATCGCAGTTTGCTAGAAAATCACTCTTTTTTCATCTCTAATTGTGAATTATATTAAAACATAAATATTTTGACAAAATCACTGTGATTTTTCACTGTGATTTGAAAGCAGCAATCACAGTTAGTAGCAGTGATCGCAAAATGACTGTTTTGCTCATCTCTAATAGTGAAGATTGATAAAATAAACAAATGTCTACAAAATCACAAACATAGTAACACTGTCAGATAAATGACAATCCACTGTGCAAGCAGCAAATTCGGTATAAAATTCTAAAACTAAGTGAGTCCCAGTACGGGGAATAAGCTCAAAATCTGTGAAAACTTAATGAAATTATTATTCAAAGCTAATAACAGAAACTGAATGTTGGTGGTTGCAGTGTTGTAGATACACTATACACTTCCAAATTCCATCATTAATTCAATAAAAGTACATAAACTTCAACACAAGCACTTTAAATTTTTGATGTCAGCATTAAATTAGAATTAAATTAGATATAATTAAATTCGAACTGAAATGCCTAACAGACAGAATACATCATTTCCGTATTTTTTTCATTTAATATAGACAGAATTTATCGAAGGATCGATAATGATACATTTTCCCAGAGCAAATCATTTAAATTGTCTATTTTTGGAAAAAGTAAGCATATTATATATTTCTCTGAGCTAATTATTACCATCCTAGCTTGGTTGAAAGAAAATTACATATTGAAGTAACTCGGACTTTCCGAAACAGCCATCTTTTGATATCACACTTTATTATACTAACAAGTGCAAAATAAAAGTATTTTGTAATATTCTAGATTTTGGCTTTTTCTAGATTTTTTTTAAACTTTAAATTATTCCAAATTTTTTACGAATTTTATATTCAACAATTCAGTTAAGCTGAAAATGTAGCAAAAAAATGTAGTAAATTTACTTCAATATCAATATAATTACAACCGCCTATGATGCAATTTTCTCTCAATATTTGATTGATGAGCCCTGTAATTAAAAATGTTTTCTTTTGTGATACCACAAAACAAGAAAACAGCGTTGAAAAAAAGAATAGGAAAACAAAACAACAAAAAAAAAGAAAATAAAACACTTTTGAGACTGTGGCGCATGACCGCATAATTAATAGAATTTTGTCGAAACATTCTTGTGCGCTCAATCAACATCATGACATCATATGAAAGTTGCACGAAAGGCTAAGAAGTACGAAATTATATAATTGATCATTGCAATAATTTGTCGGTAAAAAATAATGATTTGAATGCAGTTGCGTTCTAAAAAATACTTCAAATTAGTATGAAAATTCAAAATAAAAGCAAGTGACAGTATCGATTATTATGGCCAAAAAATATGCAGTGACAGGTACAGACAGACATTATTGACTTAAACACGTAAAAATGATATACTAACATCTTCTAAAAACCTAATTACAAACCAGTAGTAACAACTTAGATTTAGATTAGATATAATTTATTCCGAGAGGGATCCAGTCACTACATCACCGCCGCCACAAATGGGCTTATTGTGATAACCCGTTTTTTAAGTCTGTGAGTCATTAAGAATACCTCATCTTGTGATTACACTCAGGATATTCTTCAATGGTATGCTGTATAGCTCCCATTGTTCGGAAAGGGCGAAATCTACTACGGGGGACCTTTTGCATTCACAGAGCAGATTTTCAATAGATTCTTCCTCTATTTCACAAATTCTGCATAGGTTATTTTCAATTAAACCCATTTTATAGGGGTGTTTCTTTGTTAGGCAGTGGCCTGTTATTATCCCTGCCAAGATACGTACTTGTTTCCTGTTGAAACATAGAATTGTTTTAGTTTTCTTGAGCGAGCGAGCGTTCAGGCATGAGAATTTTTTCTTGACGATTTCCAGGAATGTTGGCCCAGCAATCTCTAGCTTTTTGCTCTACCCAAACTCTTAATTGCATTTTAGCTGTACTCAGGGGAATTCCACAAAACGGACTTGGACATATGAAAGGGGTGACCGATGCTTTTCTAGCTAGATAATCTGCAGCTTCATTTTCTGCAATGCCGAAATGCCCTGGTACCCACATTACTTTGACTTTATTAGTTTTTGCCAGGGTTTTGAGTATATCTAAGCAATCCCATACTATAGCTTTGACGTGATGGTATATGAAATAATAGCTAGTATGGCTGCTTTACTATCCAAGAAAATGTAGATTTTACATTTCTTGTAATTTCTTCTTAAATTTTCTCGCACACAAAGCTCTACAGCATGAACCTGTATATGGGCCTTGAGGCTATTTCCATATTCTCCCGATCCTACTCCATTTATTTTCTTCGAACCGCTTGTATACCATACTGATGATCCTTTGTCGAAAGAGGGTGGGTAGGTTTCCCACGTCTCTCTGCTTGGCATGATTATATTGAAAAGTTTTTCAAAATTACTTCTTGGCAAGCAGTAGTCGGATAATGCTATCGAAAGCGTATTATCCTTCTGGAGTACCTGAACTAGTTCTGTGTGTACCACATTTTTAACTTGTGAATCATCACCAGTAATACATTTGTAGGTATGAACCATTGCTTCTTTTTGTATAAAGAGATGAAGGGGCTCTAGATGAAGCAGGGTCTCCAATGTTGCAATGGATGTTGTCCTCATGGCTCCAGCTATCAACAAACAAGCTGAATTCTATAGTTTGTTGAGTTTGTTTGAAGCTGTGATTTGCGTACTTTTTTTCTACCAAACTGCTACACGACTGCCACTTTTTTCCACACAGTAATAATTTAGCTCTACCACCAACTACTTTCTAATTTTTTCTATCCTATGACGCAGTCATATTAATGTCTTCCAATTTCAAGTAGTCTGTTGACATTTATGAATTTTTTTAACTACAACAATTTGATATTATTATTATTCCCGCTCCCCCCTAGTAGTCTGTTGACATTTATGAATTTTTTTAACTACAACAATTTGATATTATTATTATTCCCGCTCCCCCCTATTTTCGCCCACAAATTTTAAGTTAAAAATAATAAAAAAAAAAATATATAAAATTATAAAAATAATAAAGAACAAGTCAAATAGATGGAAAAAATTTATTAATAAAAATAATAAAATAAAAACAAGAAAAACTGAAAAAAACAAAAGAATGCCCAAAGCTTTTCATTCTAAAGTCATTTTTGTTGCTCAGAAAATTACTTAGGTTTTTCTTTTTTCTTGTTTCTATTTAATTTTTATTGTCACATTTTTATATTTGTTTTTATTGTTTTTGTTTTGTTTTTTTTTCTGAATTTTCATTTTGTTTCATATAGCCTTTTATTTCTTGAATATTTTTGTTACTCTCATTGTGTGTTTCGGTACAAAACAAATTCTGTGTATTGTATATATATACATTATAAATAATTATATATATATATATATATATATATATATATATGTATACAAATTATAAAAATGAGCCCAATAGATGCTGCCTTGAAATGAAATGGCTAACCTTTAATATTCCATATAAAAGAATTGGTAGTATTGGTTGATGGTACCAGTAGTAGCAGCAGCTTTGTATATGGTAGTAGTAGTGATAGTAGGTATAAATAATGAAACAATAATTATTGTTTGTGTGGAACTCCTTCTTTAAGAAAAACATTTGTTTTTAAATTCTATAATTTTTCTCGGTCTAAGTTGGTTGGGATGGAGAAATTTATATATATATATATTTCTTCTATTTTTAAATGATGGGGTTTTCTTTCTGCTTGTATCCCAAGAATTTTTATTAGAATGTTATTCTCTTATGTTTTTGTGTCTGTTTTTTTTTTTCTTCGTTTTTTTTTTGCTTTTGTCTTATTTTAAGGGTTTTTATTTTCAAAATTATTAGGGTCATTAATTTCCTCTGTAAAAATTTACCAAAATGAAAGTTATTGGAGATGGGAAATATATAGGAAAAAGTTTTTATTATTTTATTTTTATTTTTTTGTTTTTGCCTCAGATGATGAAGTATTTAAAAACATACACATCCTTTTTATATTTTGATATCCTAGTGTGTGAATATAATTCTTTTTTTGGTTATTTTTTTTTTGTTTTTTTATACTGTTTTTATTTTTTTTGTTTTTTGTACTCTGTTATGGTTCTTCTTTATTGGCCAAATGGAAGTTTTAATCACAAAATTTGTACACAAGAAACTTACAAAACTACTTTTGGGGATTGAATGCTGGAAAAATGTATTGTTTGCTGAGACATTTTGTGTGACGGAGTTATATATATATATATATATATATATATATATATATATATATATATACATTATAAATATAGTCAAAAAGTCGAAAATTAAACGAAGGTATCTTTTTTTATAATGTTTTTATTTTAATGTTTCGGACGTGACAATAAAAACAAGAAAATAAAAATAAAAAAAAAATATTAATTAATTTTTCGTTCCGTGTTGTGGTAAATGTGGTGCGGTTATGATGTATTTGAAACTTTTATTTTATTTTTTTAATTTTTTTTTGTTTTTTAATTTTGTTTTTTTTTGTTTTATTACATTTAAAGAAAAAAAAAATTATTGAAAAATTTTAAATATTGTATCTTATTTGAAGCTCAAGCTGATAGACATTTTCACATCTGTTTCGAAAAAAAAAGTTTATTAAATTCAAAAATAAAACTGACAATTTGATACGAAACCAAAATCACAAAATATGAAAATAAAACAATTAAACATTGTTAATACAATTTCGACTATTTTTTAATTTTTTTTTTTAAAAGTTTTTGAATTTTTTTTTTTTTTTAATAAATAATTCCGAAAATATTAAACTGGCTGCTCTAACAAATTGATTTCAATTAATGTGAGAAAAATATAGTAAAAATTTATTTATTTAAAAAAATATATAAATATTAAATTAAATGAATTAAAACATATTTAATTTTATTCTAAATACAATGGACAGTCTTCGCATTTGAAATAAATTTTTTGACTTATTCTTATTAGCTACAGAAGCTGGGTAAGTAGGTAGTAGTGGCTCCAAAGTTGATACATTTACAACACAAAAGTGTATTAAAAACTTCCCTGCATAGAGTTTTGATACAACCGGCATAGCGATCGGACGTGTTATACTGATTTTAAAAGTAATATTGATTGATAATTAATAAAACTTAAAAATAGAATAATAAAATTATAGTTAGCATATTATATTAATAAATAAATTTAATTAAAAATAATTATTACTCAAGAGTGAAAAACAAAAACAAAAAAAAAAAAAAAAAAAAACAAAAAAATCTTAGTGATTTATGACTTAATTAAACTCTGTCGTTGATACGAAGGTCCAATATGACATAATTAAAAATAATGATACCTCTATAGTGTTCAAAAAACAAAAACAAAAAAAATTAAAAATGAATAGCAATAGAAAAAATAATAATATTCTAAAAGAATTAGAAAAATTGAAAAAAGAAAATAAAACTCTAAAGCAACAATTATCAAAGATTACAAGCCAGATGGTCGAAAATAAAAATCAAAACCAGTTTGAAATATTAAATTATGACGAAACTGCAAATACGACACACCACGTGGAAATGGATGAAGAAGATACAACAATAGATAATAATAATGTACTTGACGACTTTATTGAAGTGGCGAGAAATAAAAATAATAACAAAAAAAATATGCAAAAAGATTTACAAAACAAAAATGTGGTTTTTTTGGAGAAAGAAATCAATAAAAACAATAATAATAACAATAATAAAAATAATAATAATAATAATCAAAATAATAATAACAACAACAATATTATTAATAATGATAATAATAATATTAACAATAATAATATAAGAAAAGAAGGAAGGAAATATAAAATACCTCCTATTACCATACAGGACCAAGATATCCATGATTTAAAAAAAATATTCAAAGAAAAACTAAAAATTAAAGACTTTGTGTTTAAAAAAATAAATAATAATAAACATCTAATATTACTAGAATCCATCAATGACTACACCAAAGTTAAAGAAGTATTACAGGAAACAAATTCAAACTACTTCTCATACACTCCTAGGGAATTAAAAAACAAAACCCTAATATTGAAGGGTTTAAATACACAAGACGAGCCGGACCAAATAAAGGAGGAGCTGGAAGCCCTGAATATAAAGGATATAAAAATAGTAAAAGTGGTCAGATTAGTTACAAAGAAATCTATAAAAGAAAATTTTAAACTTCCACTATTTCTGGTACAACTAACCCCCGATAGCGATATTTCAAATATATATAAAATCCAAAGATTAAATCACCAATGTATCCAATGGGAAAAATTGATAAAAAAGGAAATTGCACAATGTAAACGTTGTCAACGATTGGGTCATGCAGCCAGCAACTGCAACATGAACTACAGATGTGTGAAGTGCAATGAAAACCATGAAATTGGAAAATGCAACCTAACATATCAAGAGGACAAAAATTTATTATACTGTGCATTATGTAACAGCAATGGGCATCCTGCAAATTACAGAGGATGCCCCGAATATTTAAATAAACTGAAGATAATCGAAAACAGAAGAAAAGCAAACAATAGGAAATTCCAAGAAAAATTTGAAATGATCAACAACTATGTACAACCGCAATTATCTTACGCTAACTTATTTAGTAATAATACTAACCATAACAATATCAACAATAATAATAGGCCACATAATAATTCATCAAAGACAGGGCAAAATAATGAAAATTACAACATTCTATCACAACTAAACAAAACACTAGAAATCATTAGTAATCAGGTAAATAACATAGAAAGTAAATTAAATGACCACGCCAAAAAAATAGACTTTTTATTCGAAATGCTTCCAACAAATTCTTACTATGACTAGTATAAATAATAGGTTAACTAAATTAAAAATAATTGCTATTAACGTAAATTCAATTATATCACTCAATAAAAGAGCATACCTAGTTTATTTTCTTGAAAAAGTTAGCCCAGATATAGTATTATTGACAGAAACAAAACTAAATCCGAAACATAAACTGGAATTTAAAAATTATAACTTTATTAGAAATGACAGACAACTTGCCGTACAAGGGGGGGGTACAGCAATTTTAATAAGAAAAAATTTAAAATATTTAAAAGTTAATAATAATATAATAGAAAGTTTTAAGTGCCTAGAAATGAGTATAATAGAAATCAAGTTGAATCAAAATAAAAGTTTAAAAATAATAGCACTTTACGCAGGTCACAAATATAGCGAAGAATTTGAAAACGAATTAAATAATACTTTTAGGGTACTAAAACTAAACAAATTGGATAATTACTATGTAATGGCAGGCGACTTCAACGCCAAACATTCAGACTGGTCAAACACTACGGGCAATACTAGAGGAAATATTTTAAAAAAATGGTTAAACAACAATGAGATATTATACAAAGCCAAACTTTATAGCTCCAAAAATCCTACATATCCACGAACCAACTCATTTTTAGATTTAGGAATTATAGATATTAGAATCAGCCTTAGTATGGGCGTACAAAACAAACTAGAAACAATAACATACGACAGTGACCACAATGCTATCGTTATCAATTTAGAACTAGAGAATAATGTTTATTTAAGAGAAGAACCAAATAATATTAACATAAAATTCAATTATAAGGCGGCTAACTGGGAAATATTCAAAAAAAAATTAGATGATAAGGTAATAGGGATAGAAGCTAATGTTGGAATGCTAATACCCAACAATCGTAATCTCGAAAATCAAGAGATAATTAGTTATTTGAATCAAATAGAAAATTTAATTAAACAGACAAGAGAGACATGTGTA